>BTHU01000007.1:47426159-47528659 GCA_036184795.1 Tokudaia tokunoshimensis
AGACGGCCATCTGGGCAGATTTTAGGAAGATTGGGAAGGTAACCTCACAGGAATGTCCGCAGTGAAACATGCTCTCTCTGAGCTTTCTGATTAAACATTCTAGCATATATTCAATCACAGCCATTACATAGGACACTGAAGTACAGTTGTTCCTCCTGTAAGTTAATTCTGGGATGCCCCAATTATTTTCACTCCTTTCTGGAAGCAGATTTATGCTGTATATCTTTAGTTAAACTGTATTTTGTATTTGTATTTCACGACATAATTAAATAAGAGTGTGTGTACTCCATGGTAGCTGGAGCATGTGAGTTTTTAGTTCCCTCTTAATTTAATTTTACTATTATTTATTAATTCTGTAGCTTATATGTTTACCCATTCCCATAAATTCCTGATCTCCTCCCCCTGTTTCTACTTTCTACTTCCACTTAATTTTTTTGTCCACTGGTTTTTTTTTGTTTGTTTGTTTTTTTAACACATCTGGTCCAGATCATACTGGCAACAAACTTTTGGGTGCGTGGCTATCTACTAGATCATGTTCTACCAACCTAGGGCCACACCCTAAAAGAAAATTAACTATCCTTCTCCAGCAGTTCACAATTAACAATTCCTCAACTAGGACTGTGCCTTTATGTCGATCTTCCCATCACGTGCTGGAATTTGTCTGGCTAGAGTTGGTGCCAGCTTTGTGCATACTGGCACAGCTACTGTGAGTTCATATAGTCCATATATGCAACTGTTCTGTTGTGGCTAGAAAATGACGTTTTGTTTTATCTGTATTCCTCCTTGCTTCTCATAATAATTCTGTCCCCACTTTGGCGATGCTCTCTGAGACACGTAAAACTAGGGAGTGTGATTAATGTATATGTGTCCTACTGAGCTCTGAGTCTTTCACATTCTTTTATTCTCTGTACCCTAACCAATTGTGGATATCTATGTTTATTTCTATCTTCTGAAGAAAATAATACCTCTGATAAAGTATTAGATTCACCAATCTATAACTATAATGGAAAGTCCATAGTAGTCAGTTTAATATTGTTTAGCACAGTAGTAGTAGTAGTAGTAGTAGTAGTAGTAGTAGTAGTAGTAGGTTTTCCTATAATGCCTATAACCTGTCTAGTTGAAGTAGCTTGCCCTGATAATGGTACCTAGTATGGATTCAGTCTTGTACAGCAGGCCTTAAAAAATCAGAAAGCAGTTGGAATAGTGGAATTCATTCCACTATTGTTCCAGTGGGATTGCAGCGAGTAAGATTACTTTCTCCTCTGGTAGAATGAACAGTGCCTTCTAGCATCATGAAAACTCCTATAGAAATGAATCTGCTGTATCTGTATCACAGTGATTCTCCATGTTCCATGACTCAAACATATATTGTTTAATCCTAAAGTTCTGGAACAAAAGGTAATGCCAATATCCTGTAATATTCAAGGGTATATGAAAACTCGCTTGCCAATACTTCCAATAGATTAAAGCTATACCTGTCACTGGGAGTTTTATTTGTTAGCCTGTCGTGCCTGGTAGACGCATTGCCAACTATTATATAGTGTAAATCCAGTTAAATGCTTTATTTAGGCATGTGTTTCTTTTTTGAGGGCTTCTAGAAGTAGTTTTTCAAAAGACTCTCAGAAGGTCTTTAATGTTATTCATCCTTTCCCTACACCAGTCTCCCATACCCTACCTCATTCAACCCTTCTGCTTCCATTATTCCTCTTGGCCCATTTATATTTCTAGATTCTTCCTTTCCTCCCTCAGAGTCTCATCCACACTCTTTACTCATTGCCTGACCTCTGCACATGTTACAAAAGAAACACACGTCTACACCGTCAAAGCTAGCATCTACAAATGAGAGTAAGCATATTGTATTTATCTTTCTGAGGCTGGGATAACTTGCTCAGAGTGATCATTCCCAGCTCCCTTCATTACTTGCTCAGAGCGATCATTTCAGAATCCTTCCCAACATCTGAACAAGATTCTACTGTGTTAATATGTCATAGGTTTACTACCCATCCACCAGTTAATGAACATTTAGGCTGTTTCTGTTCCCTGACTGTTGTGAATTAAGTGATGATTAACACAAATGAACAAATATATCTGAAGTAAAATATATTACATACATATTAAATACTATATATATGTATATATATATATAGTATTGTTATTGTTAAATCTTTTTTATAGTCCAATCACTATCCCCTCTTGGTCCTCCCTCTGACTGTCCCTCATCCCATTCCTCCTCCCTGAGTCTCCAAGAGGATGTCTCTCCCACCCCCACCCCCACCCCACCAGACCTCCCAACCCTGGGGCCTCAAGTTTCTTGAGGGTTAGCTGGATCTTCTCTCACTGTTGTTCTCTCATGAATTGTTCCTTTAGATTAAAGTAATTAAGTAGATCTGCATCATACAATGGAATGTGTTGCAGATTAAGATGTGTGTCCTTGAGAACTCTTCTTCATGTATAAATGCAATCGGAGATTTTTCTCTCCTAACGGCATTACTGACGGAATGCTTGCATCTCCTTTTCCTCTAGAATCATTTTGGGCTTGACTTGACAGTTTGTCAATGATGTAAAATAAGGTTGGGATCAGAACAGGCTTTGCAAACTTGCAGAAATGCCTACAAGATATCTTTATATACAATTCTAATATAAATCATGTGCAAGATACAGAGGAAACACTTTATCCTCTCTAAACATATCTGACAAAGACCTACTTCCCTGCTCAGGCTTTGGCATTCTTATTTACCTACTAGAAACTCACAGGGCCCTCTCCTCCTCTTATTAATATGCAGTTGTTCAAAACAATAGGCTTTTATAAATTGAAGTATTTTTCCTTTGAGCACATAGTTGTTGAACTTGATAATGCTCAAGTTTTATTTTGCATCAAGAATAATCCAGAAATAGTATAAATCTGATGCCGTTATGGATCTGTTTTTTACCCTCAGAAAATGTAGTTGCGGTGACCACCAGAAACCATTTTGCTTCCCTTGCTCAGATACATTCTCCATTTTTGCCTCCATGTTGAATGTCTTCATGCCTACTTGTGTATCAGCAAATAAACTTAATGAACTTACAAGTATCTTCCCTTCACTATTTTCTTAGCCCTATGGCCGCTGACACAATTTCAAGACACACTTCTTAATTTCATTTCATATTTCTATTTCATTTTCCATGGAAGATGAAAAGAGTTTTCTGGTTTTGTCTGTGTCCAGTTTTGGCAGGATGTTTTCTTGGAACAGCCAGCAGAGATGGCACCAGAGCTTTCACCTAACCTTTATTTAGAAATATGTGATTGCTCTTAGGCGCTATCGTCTGGAATTATAAAAAGGATATTGCGCATACAACAAGAATTCCACGTATTGTGGCTGAAAATGTGTATGAAACTTATTTTTAAGATCATTCTACATTCTAGTCTCGTTGGTATAGGTTATTCTGCATGTATCAAAAGAGAAACAAACACAAACCCAGTCATAAATCTTTTGATCTACAGTAGTGTCCTGCTTGCAAGGTATGTTAGGGCATAGGTGGCACAAAGTTAGTAGGACTAACCTGTTGATATCTACTTAAGCACAATTCCGTAAGATGGAATCCATACCTAATACTCCTTAGCTAACAAAGAACAAATAAACAAATAAATAAATGAACAAATATCTTATAGCAATAAAACAACCCCTAAAGGTATTAATCTATACTCGTCAATCAGTGCCTTGCTCAGCTGGCATCAAAGAAGCTTCCTTCTGCAGCAGATGGGAACAAATCCAGATCCCCACTGCCAGACTGTGTGGAGAATGAGAGACCTTGGAACCCTCAGCCTTAAAGGGGGTGTCTGCACCAAAACACTCCCCTCAAGGCTTAGGGAAGCCTGGGAAAGAGGAGGCAAAAGAATGTAGTAGGCAGAGGGGGTGGAGGACATCAAAAAAAAGAAACAATATATATATATACATATATAGCTTTATACAGATATAGTTTTAGATATAGTTTTATATAAGGGTATTATACAAGCATATATATATATGTATATATATATATATATATATATATATATATATATATTACTTCCACTTTAGTGTTTTTATAGGATTTCTGAGTTTGTTAACCAGTGGGTCTGTTTCTTGTTCCTTCTCTTGGGCACCTTTTCTTGTTTTATACAATGCCAATATGCTAGGTTTTATCTTACTACATTTTATTTATATAAAATATAAAAATGGGCTAGGTTTTTGGCTTCTAGAGAATTTTGTTCCCAGCTAAGATGAATAACAGGAACTGAATTTATTCACTACCATAATCCTAAAAAGTAGAGAAAATGTACAAGACAATGGACCATGCCTAGTAGATGATAATAAAATAGAGGGATTTCTGAGAGCTAGGAACAGATGGTATGGGTTCCATGACTCTCCACTTGCCTGTGAATTGAAGATTCTTGAGATGAGAGGCAGCGCAGACAACACAGAGATAATGTTGTCTTAAGGAGAATAGCAAGGAAAGGTCTCCACAGAGAAACCACTAGAAATCAGCATGCGTTTAAGTACTTAAAAGAATAATGACATTACTGCATATGTGTATGCACACATTACTACTGATAACCTGGAGGGAAGAGTACCCAGATCTTATATGGGATGGTAAGAAAAGTTACTTCTTCCCACAGTATAGAATGGGAACCTCCTTGTTTATGGGGAACTTGTCAGAGAATACAGAAAAGTCATGCTTCAGTGGTGGGGCAAAATGGACATTATACATGAAGTGCTATTTTATTACTTTGAAGCCAGAATTGTGGTAAGTTATGCATGCAAACCATACACCCTATAGTAGTCATCAGAGTAACAAGCTTATAGATAAATGGTGAACAAAAGAAAAATAACAAGAGTATAAAAATTATTAATACAAAAGCCTGAGAAGGAAAACAAATGTCCAAATAGACAGAAAGCATCCAACACATGTCACAAGGCCGAGAAATTCAGCCAATAACAAGCAACACTTATATGATGTGAGAACTCAACGCTACTTACTAAAACCACCAGAGTTCATTTTCACTGTCAAGGCAAACTAAGAGAACAATTGAACATTTGTTGACACCAACAATACCTTTAGCACTGACAAAGGAGAAATAACTTTTAAGTCTCAAATTAAAAGCTAATTGACAATTACATATTTTCCCTTAAAACAAAAGCTCATTAAAATTATTTTTAAATTACAATATCTTTTATTGTTTTTAGTTATGTGTGTATATATGAGGGTTTATTCACATGAGTGCAGGTGCCATGAAAGGACATTAGCTGGAGCTTGAGGTGTAGGCAAATGTATACCACCCAATGTAAGTTCTGCAAACCAAACTCAGGTCTTCTGCAAAAGCAAACTTCTGCTCCTATCTGCCAAAAACATCTCTCTAGATCCAAATATTACAAATTCTAGTAAATGACTCAAAGTGTAAGGAGCCAGACAGAATACTTTCCCTGTAGATTTACTAAACATGATTCAAAGATAGAGAAGGGTATTTATTATACAAGCATCATAGCTGTACATAGGTGTTACTTCATACATATGAAACAGTTTTTCTTCATAAGGTCATAGGCGTATGAAACATATAAAAGTTCACATCTGTAATAAAAGGGGAGACCTTGTTACACTCTACTATTTAATTTGTAAAGTGATATTTGTGCAGAGATATGATGAGGGTAGAGAAAACCAGCCAAGATTGTCCCTTCCTAGAAAATGTAGAAAATTAAAGACAGTACAGTCTTAACCAAATGTCCAATCCAGTGTTTCTGATGTTGCCTACACACAAAACTACCTGGAAATTTTGATAAATACTAACCATAACCTGGCTATGCCTTTTTGAGACTCTGATTTTATATTGGAGGAAGGAATCTTTTAAGCTCTCAAGGAAAATTTAATTTACAGCCAGACTTGAGAACCAATATCAGATATCACATTCCTACTGAGATAATTGAAGCATGAAGATGTGAAGAACACACACCTGGGTAATGGCAGAATCCTCTCCTTCATGAAACTGTGTCCATCATACCTTTAGGTAGCATGTTGCTTCCTAGTGCTTCTACATTTTTTTGTACTTTGTGAGTTACAATCATTTTCCTTTCCTGATTATGTTCATATTATTAGGTATATTTGAGATTCATGCAATAAGCTAAGAGAAATATGCACTAGGAACCACAAGGGTCCTTGGACACATTTTGTCGGCAGCTCAGTCTATTTAGGTTACGTGTTGGCAGCAGTGTCCACGGAAGCAGCTTTGGAGTGTTACCAGCATCTGTTCATCAGACTGTTTGCTGCATTTCACACTGAAAGTACATCACAATGATTAGAGGCCTCATACTTTCCAGTCATCGTTACCTATCCTGGAAATATATTCCTTTGAGTTGAATTACTTCAACTACCAATATCCAAAAGACATGACAACGTGGAAGATAGTATATCATTCTCTGCAAGGATTTTCATAACTTGTGTGAGGAAAAAATAGCCCAAGTGTGATCATTTCTCAGGAGAGTCTCCTCTCTTTATTTCTATAGTCGTACTTAGTCCACCCTAATCTATGTGTAATGGTATGTTTATAAAACACAGAGAATATGTTATTTTTCTAACTCGAATATATCATATGTACATTTATGTAATAAAATATTAAAGTAACTTCATTATTAAGAAATCAATTAACCTCAACAAATAATTACCCCGAATGTTTTCAAAATTATCTGGAGATAATCTCATACAGTATAAACTACTGACTACAAGTTGTATTTGCTCATATCATTAAGTGGAGAGACAGAAAGGCTCTTTTTTAAAAATAAGAAATTGTCTTCTCTTTAGCTATCAATTTAAAAAATAAACAACAATCTACTTTACATCCAATTATTTTAAGAAGGATTGTGTTCACCTGTAATATTAAGAATGATTATGATTGGAGGATCAGCTACAATATAACTACTAAAAGCAAGCTTGCATGGCTACAGGCCTGCAGTTACAGTATCTCTATCCTTGGTAGGTGTCATAGTGTTCTGGAGTAATAGAACTGAGAGGTGTCAGAATTAATGGAGAACACCTGTGTCTTTTAATCAAGTCACGCTTACTTGAAAGCTTATTCTCATTTCAGGTGTCAGAGTCACTCCAGAGATGTCTTTTCTTCAGGAAGTCCAAGATCATCTTGGCGAGGCTTAGATGAAGCATCTTCAGAAATCCATGTCTCCTTTAGAAGCTATTATGGTGGTGACAGAAGGGTATAGATCAAGGTTTGCCGCTGTGGATGAGGAAGGCTCCAAGTTTGATTTTCCTAGTTTTTCTCTTACTAGCATCTTCTAAAGCTACCAATACTTACTTGTAGCTTGCAGCACTTTCTTAATTTTTAGAAATTGAATTTAAAAATTATATTAGTTATCTCCTTTCATTTCCCTCTCCAGCCCTTTCCACCAGCCCCCTACTCTCTGTCAAGTCTGTGGCCACACCAACACCACACACACACACACACACACACACACACACACACACACGCACACAGAGAGGGAGCAGAAACACCTTTATTTAAAATACAAAATCCATTGTTTCACTGATACCTGACAAACATGTTGAAACTAAGGCATTAGTAAAGCCTTTTCAAGGACAAAGGACACCACACAGTAGCCTCCTTCCTTCCACCTTTATGGTTAGATTGTTCTCTATCTTACAATTACCTACAAATTGGCTAACTGAAAACAAGGGATGTATGTCAATATTTATATGTATATACTTTACAGTAAATTGCTATTGCAGAATAAAACAAGTGTCTCATGGAAAATTGATTAGTCTCCTCTCCTGTCCAAAGCAAGTGGAAAACAATGGGAAATTTATCTTCAAGATTTTAAAGTGGTATTCCTCTAATTCCCTTATCTATTGGTCTAAATCCTGTAATATTCTAGTTCAAAACACAACATTCCTGTATGCATAAATTTTTCTCAACCTACTTTACTAAAGGGTTCAACAACCCCTTTAGTCCTCCACCCACCAGAGGTACTAGAAAAGAGAGATTATTAGGATACAGGGGAAGTGGACCTGTTTAGATGTAGTTCTTGGGGGCGAGTCCCATCTTTGTTGTCAGGATATCAGAAGTCTAGTCCTCTAGTAAAACATCAAAAAAAAAAATCAACAGTGTCAGTCCAGTCCATTCAGCAATCACCACTCACGAATCAGCAGCTGCAGACCAGGCAACTCAGCAGACACCACACAGGAATCGTAAGGACACTTCAAAGCTCACTAACCAGATCCATTCCACAGCAGAAGTAGCATGAAGCAGCAGGAACTCTCGAGAAGTGAGGTTCTCTCTATGATGTCATCACAAGCGAAGTTCAACAGCACAATAGAAAGCAAACCAATAGAAGCCTGCTGTCAGCGAAGACTAGTGGGGCAGAACAAAGCAAACCAGCGCTCTAGCTCCCACTATCGGGGGCGTTATATTTATATTCCTTCTAACATCATGTGTCCTTTCACATGTTTGCTATAGCAAAACGTCCTTTCACCTGTGTGCCCCAGCAAAACATCATTTGTTATACCTGACTTTTCACAGAAATCACAAGTTTCCAATTCAGTGTCTTGTTAGATAGCATGGGAACGAGTGGCCTTTCATTTCTCTGTCTCTGTCTCCGTCTCCTTCTCTGTCTATGTCTATGTCTCTGTTTTCCTGTCACTGACTCTGTCTCTGACTATCTCTCTCTCTCTCCTTTCTTTCTGTGTATGTGCATACAAATATTTGGTCACTTTAATTGCATGCATTTTTTTATACAAACCTTCAACATTTAAAAGATTAACAACTTTGGAAATCCCTGTAATTTCCTAAAATCATGCTAAATCTAGCATGGGCAAAACTCTAGGCAATTTGAAAGTATTTTAGATTGAGGAAGAATTAACAAAAAAAAAATTCCAATTTTTTAAAAATGTGTTATATAGAAGTCTAAAGAAGAATATAGCCATGGCTTTTATATAACAAAAATTCTGTAAAAGTGATTGTATCTTGAATTTTTCATAAATAAAGGGAACATTACACCAGATATCCTCCTCAGACTATATTTGGCTGGATCTCATTAGAGTAATGATTATCAATCAATGTGAAACTGGAGGCTTATATTAGATTACCAGGTTTATTTTTCCAAACAAATAATACTGTGAGATTTGATTCTAACCAATATTGTTTGTGCCAGTAAAGTCTGCAGAAGATTTTCTACAATAATGTTAAATATTTTCAGATTTACTTGAAAAGAGAGAAATTATTAAATTGCATCTGATATATTGGGAAAATCAATAGCAAAGAGAGAGTTAATTGAAGTTTTAACTTATGAAAACATATGCTGAATTACATAGTGATAGGTTCATCCCTCCTTGACTGACTCTAAGAGCTTCAAGGCTTAGCTTCTTCACTGTGCTGAGTTCTTGGACCTGTTCATTATGATCATCACTAGGAATGGTGAGTAAGTTTTTGCCGGTTGTTCTTAGCCTCTCTTGATGTGGGCAAGCAGAATCCATAGATAGAAAGGAACTTCACAGGCTTACTGAGTTTCCTTAACATTCTTAAAACAGGAAACCTGTCCTCACTGTTTCCTTCCCAATTTGACTGTGTGAGACACATACTTTGTGCATGGGAATTTGAAAGTCCATACATGATATAAACTACCAGAAACAGATCACATTTGATCTCATGAATCTTCATTATTAGTGTACATTATAGGTTTCTCAATTAAGAATAACACATAACTTTTGCCTTAGGGTTTCTAACTAAGACACCATGACCAAAAGCAAATTGAGGAGGAGAGATAATATTCAGCTTACACTTCTGCAGCACTATCCTCATTGAAGGAAGTCAGGGCAGGAACTCACATAGGGCAGGAACCTGAGGCAGGAGCTGATGCAGAGGTCATGGAGGAGTGCTGCTTAATGGCTTGCTCCTCATGGTTTGCCCAGTTCCTTATAAAACCCAAGACCACACACAGAGGAATGGCACCCACAGTGGACTAGGCCCTCCCTCATTAATCACTAATTAGGAAAAACATGAGACTCTTCAGGCCTGTCTATAGCCTAATCTTATGGAGGTGTTTTCTCAATGGGATGACTTCAATTCTTATGACTCTAGCTTGTGTCAAATCGACATAAAATTAGCTTAGTGGGTTGGCCTAATACTACTTGTATTCTAATGATAATTTAGGGCCCCCAAGACTGGTTGCCCCAGAGAAGAGAGAGTCCACAAGTAAGACAATGAGTGTCCCTGCCCCCAAATTATTTCTAATCGGTAAATATAAATGCTGACAGCCAATAGCTGGGCAAAGAGACCTAGGTGCGACTTAGGTTTCACAGGCTTGGGTTCAGAAAAAAAGAAGGAAAAATGTGCAGGATGGAGAAGGAGAAACTGCCGTGAGTTAGCTGAGCCGTAAAAACGTGCTCCCAGGGCCTGCTCCAGTTAAGAGCAATCCGGATGAAACAGTAAATTGTAAGTAATAATTCAGGATTCTCAATAAGAAAGTAGATTCTAAGAGCATGGAGGCTAGGTATCTGCCCAGCTCTTGTGGTGCTTAAGGGTTATTGTAATTATAAAGGCTGTGAGTATGTCTTTCATCCAGGAACTCAATAACAGGGTCTTGCTCTATCATTTTCCCAAGTTTCTTTAAGATCGTGAATCGATTGGACACTGGAACCAGGCTGGTGGCCAGCAAATCCTAGTGATCCTTCTATCTTCATACTCTGCACACAGAGTTCCTAGAGTGTATAGCCACACCCAGTTACTTACATAGGTGCTGGAGGATCAGGACTCAGGCTCTCAGATTGGTTCAGGAAACACTCTCACTTATTGAACCATCTCTCCAGCGTGCTGTTCCTAATTTCACTTAGAAAAGCCTAACTGTCCATAGCCGATGACCTGGAGAAGCCAGATTGTTCATAGGTGATGACCCTTATGATAAAGCCCCTAGTCAAGGTTAGAACTAATTAAGCTGAGTTCCCTTGGAAGAACATGTTTGGAAAACTTGTTTATATTGAACCCACATAGGGAACCTAAAGGATAACATCCAAGGACATTATGGGAATAAGCACAGGCTTATCCCATGAGCCCTTTCTCTTTCTTTCATTGGCTGCTTGCTAGCTGGACTGTATGTCAGCTCCAGACACTGCCATCTCCAATTAGCTCCCCTAACCTCCCTGGGACCCAAGAATGACACTCTTTCTGCTTGACATAACTTGAGTTTTATTATTTATTCACACCACATGCCTATTCCCACCCCACATAAACATGCATGCATACACACACATGTACAAGAACAAATACATGCACATGTGCATGCAAAAACACACACTAGAATATAACTTTCCTCATAGTAAAGGCAGGTTTCTTGGTTAGGATTTCCACTGCTATGAAGAGATATCATAGCTAAGGCAACTCTTGCAAAGGACAACATTTAATTGGGCTGCCTTACAGTTTCAGAGGTTTAATCTTTTATCGTCATGGCAGGAAGTATGGAAGCATCCAGGCAGACAAGGTGCTGGAGAAGTAGCTGAGAGTTCTACATCTTGATCTAGAGGCAGCCAGTAGGAGATTGCATGTGTTTTACACTGGGCACACCTTAGGCATTCAAGACCTCAAGGTTCCTTCTCCACAGAGACATAATTCATCTAATAAGGCCGCACCCCCTCCAATAAGGCCATGTGCTCTAATAGTGCCCACTTCCTACGGCCAAGCATGCAACATGTCTGGGGGCCAAACCTATTCAAACCACCACAACAGGCTAGAGCTAACAGTCATTCTCGAAAGAGATCTCAAGGCCCAATTAAGAAGAAATCATAACAAATCCAAATAAAAACAGTTACTTTCTTCACAGGTATTCAGCACATTTGCCTTCTCACAGGAGAGTTGATACTGTGAGGTAAGGTGAAGTGATTTGAGCTAAAGCAAGGCATTATGAATCCAAATTAGTTTTTCTTCCTTGAAGCAGATTTTTTGCTATTCCAAAATATTTTAATTAGTTTATTAAAATTGTCTTCTGTACCAGAAAAAAATAATATATGAATAGGCAAAGAATAGGAAAAAGCTGCCCTTTGAGACTGAATTCAATTTTACGATGATGGCAAAATATAATGAAGATAATGTGGAATGCAACCTAAGTAATCTCACTGAGGACCAAAAAGTGTAGGCAGCCAAGTTGAAGGAATGAACATTTAAATGGAAGGACTTCCAACAGAGCTGGGATGTCTCAGTCATTGAAAGCATTACAGAAATGTTAAGCTGTCCATGCAAAGTCCTGGGTTTGACCTCAACACATAAAATAAAACAAATAAATACATTTCACCCAAGACCTATTACATCTATTAGTAAAACACACCTTTCACTGTAAATAACTTATACAGCATTGAGTTGTGCATAGATAATCAAATTTGAAGAAAATAGCCCAAAGCTACAAAAGATGTAGTGGTTAATATACAAAACGGTGATGCTATGCATCCAAGTTAAAAAGACAAAAGAAGTGATATTGAATGAACAGCACAAAGAACTGAGGTGTATTGAACATGAATAAGGAGAATGAAATATACCTTGTATGAAAATGTCATGTTTATTTTGTATACTAACTAAATTAATTAAAAATAATTTAAAATATGACATATTGGTAACTGAGCAATTACTATATTTTAAAGTATATGCTAAGTAAAAAGGGCATGTGGGGAGGCAACCAATAAAAGGTGTCTCACTAACTAAAGGACTAAATACACCCAAAGGACATAGTCAGGATACACTTGTGCCTGAAGCTGATATAAATGGATAGGAATGCTTTCAATAGTAATTGTAGTAAATTATTGGAAACTGTGTAGATTGGCAAGAAGGTGGAGACTGTTCTGGGCCATGCCTTGAATAGATCCTCATACATCTGTAAGTTTTAAGTAAATTACCAGTTTGCACTCCCACCAGCAATGGAGGAGTACTCTTCTCCCACATACATCCTCACCAACGTGTGCTGTCACTTGAGTTTTTGATCTTAGCCATTCTGACTGGTATAAACTGGAATCTCAGGGTAGTTTTGATTTGCATTTCCCTGATGACTAAAGATGCTGAAAATTTCTTAAAGCACTTCTCAGTCATTTGAGATTCCTCTGTTGAGAATTCTCTGTTTTGTTCTGTACCCATTTTTTTTTAAGTTGGGTAATTTGGTTTTATGGAAGTCTAACTTCTTGTGTTCTTTATATATATTGGATATTATCCCTCTATTGGATAGTGGGTTAATGAAGATCTTTTCCCAATCTGTAGGTTGCATTTTTGTGCTATTGACAGTGTCCTTTGCCTTACAAAAGCTTTGCAGTTTCATGAAGTCCCATTTGTCAATTATTTCTTAGAGCCTGAGCCATTGTGCTCTGTTCAGGAAGTTTTCCCCTGTGCCAATGTCTTCCAGGCTATTTCCTAATTTCTCCTCTAATAGATTTATGTTCATAGCAGTCTTATTCCTATATTCAGAATCTACAAACAACCCAGATATCCCTTAACCGAAGAATGGATACAGAAAAAGTGGTTCATTACACAATGGAATACTATTCAGCTATCAAAAATGAGGACAACATAAATTTTGCAGGCAAATGGATGAAACTAGAAATAACATCCTGAGTGACTTAACACAGACCCAAAAGGACATGCATGGTATATATTCACTGATGAGTGGATATTAGCCAAAATGTACAGAATACCCATTATACAACCCACAGACCGTAACAAGTTTAACAAGAAGGAAGTCCCAAGTGAGGATGCTTCAATCCCACTTATAAGCAGGAACAAGATAATCATGGGAGACAGAGGCAGGGAGGGACCTGGGTGGGAGAGGGATGGGAAGGACAAAAGGGGGCAGGGTCTGATATGAGGGAACACAGAAGAGAAGCCCAGAGGGCCAGAAGAATGAATAAAAATACACAGTATCCAGGGGTGGGAGGTGGGAGAAACCTCTAGAATGTCCCAGAGACCTGGGATGTGAAAGACTCCAAGGACTCAATGGGGATGACCTTAGCCAAAATGCCCAACAGTGAGGAGATGGAACCAGAAGAGAACACCTCCAGTAGATAGACAGGATCCCCAAGTGGAGGGATGGGGCCACCACGCATCTTTATAATTTTTGACCCAGAATTGTTCCTGACTAAAAGAAATACAAGGAGAAAAATGGAGCAGAAATCGCAAGAAAGTCCATTCAGTGACTGTCCCAACTTGGGATCTATCCCATGGGTGGGCACCAATTCCTGACGTTATTACTGATGCATTACTGATGTTGTGCTCACAGACAGGAGCCTGTCATTGCTGTCCTCTGAGAGACCTTACCAGCAGCTGACTGAGACAAGTGCAGATACTTACAGACAACCATTGGAGTGAGGTCAGGGACCTTTATGGAAGAGTTAGAGAAAGGATTGAAGGAACTGAAGGGGATTACAACTAACCAGAAGCCCTGGGAGCTCCCAGAGACTAAGCCACCAACCAAAGAGCATACATGGGCTGGTCAAGGCCCCAGCATATATATAGCAGAGGACTGTCTTGTCTAGCTTCAGTGGAAGAGGATGTGCTTAATCCTATAATGATGCCCCAAAGAAAGGGAGGTAGGGTGAGTGACATGAGGGTGTGTAGGTGGGTGAGGAATTTGGATGGGTGGGAGTTTGGATGGGTGGGGTAGGAAGCACCCTCTCAGAGGCAAAGAAGAGAGAGGATGGGGTGAAGAACTCTTGGGGGTGACTGGAAATGGAGGCAACATTGGAATGTAACCAAATGAAACAAACAAAACCAGATATACTTAAAGGCTAAGCTTTGAACTTCTCAAGTGGGGCTAGTGATTCAGAAGCACCGCATACATCACGATTACAACAACGTGTTAAAGAATGATCAATCTCACAAATGTGCACTAATTTACCTCTATTCAATGTATTTTTTAAATTTGATTTGTTGTAGTAGGGTATGGCTTTCAGACCCCATTTAAATTTACCACACAGAAAATAAACTATTGTAAGAAAATTTGGAACTTATAGAAACTAAATACATGAAAAAAAGTACACTACTTTGTAGAACTGTTTCATGAAGGTGTCTAGGAATACAGAGGGTACAATGGGATTTTTAAGTGTGGGCAGCATATAAAATCTTCAAGTCATTTGCTTCTACACTATACAAATTTATACAGCTCTTCTTGAGAGTTATGACTCCATGAGAGTATCGTAAAAACATTTGAAGACAAAAATGCTGAATTTTAGATAAATTGATGATATATATTTGAAAAATTACAAATTCTTCACTCTATATAATTTACTGAATATTATTTTGTTGGTTATTTTATTTATTTACATTTCAAATGCCATTGTCTTTCCCAGTTAAATCTCCTATCCCATCTCCCATTCCCCATTCCCCATCCCCCATCCCCCATCCCCCATCCCCCACTGCTTCTATGAGGGTGCTCTCCCACCCACCACCCACTCCCACCTCACCTCCCTAGCATTCCCCAAGACCAAGGGCTTTCCGTCCCATTGATGCCAGATAAGGCCATCCTCTGCTACTGGAGTCAAGTGTACTCTTTGGTTGGTGGTTTAGTCCCTGGGAGTTTTGGGGTATCTGGTTGGTTGGTATTGTTGTTCTTCCTGTGGGGTTCCTAAGCCCTATGGCTCTATCAGTCCTTCCCCTAACTCTTCCATTGGGGTCCCCATGCTCAGTTCGATGGTTGGCTGTGAGCATCCACATCTGTGTTGGTCAGACTCTGGCACAGCCTCTCAGGAGACAGTTATACCAGGCTCCTATCAGCAAGCACTTCTTGGCAGTAACAATAGCATCTGGGTTTCATGTCCACAGATGTGATGTATTCTTAGGTGGGGCAGATGACCTTTTCTTCAGTCTCTGCTCCACTCTTTGCACTGCATTTCCTTTCGACAGGAGCAATTCTGGATTAATATTTTTGAGATGGATGAGTGGCCAGTTTAGACCTTGGATAACATCAGTTTAAAATCTGTAGGCACAAGTCACAGTTTCATAGAAATTGTGATTATCTGATTGTCTCATTTAACCTCCATTTTCATTCTGAAAAAACGTTCATGTGTCTTGAGTCGGAAAGAGAAAGACAGGTAACAGAAGAGTAAACACACTCACCAGTGGACTCCACAGGTGAGAACAGAGCCTGCTATTTGTGCTGTGGCCCTTGGCATTTCCGTTGCTATTTTCTGATTTCTGCTTTCCTGGGTTCTTACCAGAAAGGGCAGTTCTTCCTGGCTAAGTCTCAATGGGCACTCTAAACTGTGATAAGATTTACTGCAGCCGTGAGCATATTGAATGAGGCTGTGCCTCACAAGCAGAACATAATTAGTGCCAAGGCCCAATTCTGCCTGCACATTTATGGTCCATTTGAACTGCTACAGTGCCAGACTGGCTCAAATAATCAAGTTCAACTTGAAATTTTAGTGACCTAATTGAATAGAGCAGAGTCAGACTGCAGCTGCTACCAGCAAAATTTGAGCTGATTTGCTGAATGTTGACTATGGCAAATGTTATAGCTGCTGTCAGAGCTGTCTCGGGATCGTTTTCTGAATTTCTTTCTTCTTCATCTTGTGGTTTGAATTCAGCCAAGACCCAAATCACTATAGATTCAGAGAAGCTGTAGAAAGCTCTCATTTTACATACTGATCCAAGTTTGGGCAATCTCATATAAGACAAGTTTGAGTTCCTTTACAGTAGTTAACAGTGTTTAAAAATTCAAAATTCCAAAATGAAAGCTCATTCTTATTCAGTGCCACTGATACTTATTTTTAAATGTATAACAGCTATCCTTTACCCATGTATAAAAATAACAACACATGCAACAATAACAGAAAAAGAAAAGTAAAGCATAATTCATTTTCTCATTCTGTTGAGTTAAGTGTTAGATTCTGGTGTACATGCATACAGAATTTTCTAATAATGTATTGCTTAAAGTAGCAAAATGTATTGCTGGCAATATGTTACTCTATTATATGCCTCATTATCATAAACACCTTTCAAATAATTTTCCTGACATACATTTATTTCTCTTCGTGTGTAGTTAATACATATCAACAAAAGTTCATCCAGAGAGGATGAAGGGCAATGAGCCATTATTTCTTATTTTTAGGAAAGGTCAAAGAAACGAAGTAAAGGGAGGTAAGAAAAAGGGAGAGGAAAAGAGAGGTGAAAAGGAGAGAAGAGAGGAGGAGGGAATAAGAGGAAGGGGAAGAGGGGAGGGGAAAGGAGAGGGGAGGAGGGGAGGGGAGAAGGAAAGGAGAGGAGGGGAGAGTAAAAGAGGGGAGGGAAAGGGGGAGGAGAAGAGGGGAGGGGAGAGGGAAAGGGGAGGATAAAAGAGGGGCAGGAAAGGGGGAGGAGGGGGAGGGGAGGGGAGGGTAGAGGAGGGGAAGAGAGGGGAGGGGAAGGGAGGAGAGGGGAAGAGAGGGGAAGAAAGGAGACAGGAAGGAAGGGGGAGGAGAGGAGAGGAGAGGAGAAGAGAAGAGAGGAGAGGAGAGGAGAGGGGAGGGGAGGGGAAGGGAGGAGAGGGGAGGGGAGGGGACAGGAAGAGAGGAGAAAGGAGGAGAGGAGAAAGGAGGAGAGGAGAGGAGAAAAGAGGGGAGGAGAGAGAAAGAGAGGGGAGGGGAGGGGAGGAGAGAAGAGGAGAGGCCAGGTGAGAAAAGGAGTTTTTAAAATCAATTCATCAATACAAAATGAAAACCTATTGCAAGAACACACACTACAAAGGGACAGAGCTTAACCTGAGGACTCACCCAAGTGTCCAGTCAAGTCTGAATACATGAAGGGCAAGTACATCCTGGTCTGCTCCTACTACCCTACATACTTAAACATGATAATTAGTCAGGCCTGGGAACCAAACTGACACATTCCTGAGGCTGTATTTTTCAGGTGAGATAGTAAGATGTCCAGGTAAACACAAGAAAATATTGTAGTGTTAATTCTAAGATTACAGAATTGTGTGGGTGATCTCTACCATCAGCCAGGCAATGCTCTTGGAACCTTTCTTGAGACCCAGTTTTCCTAAGTTTGCAGACTTCAAAGTAAATTTATAAGAGGAAGAAGAAGTAATACACACACACAAAAAAAATATTTTTCAAGAGTCTAAATACAATTAGGCTATCTTCTTAAAATTTTAATGTGAGTATTTATTTTTGAAATAGTCATTCTTTTTTTTATTATTTATTTTACTTTATTTTTTTAATTTACATTCCAAATCACTTCCCCTTTCCCGTTTCCTCCCTCCCCGAAAGTCCCATAAGCCCCCTTCCCTCCCTCTTTTCTCCATTCAACCCCCTCTCGTTACTCTGTCCTGGCGTTCCCCTACATCCAGTCTTTCCAGGACCAGGGGTCTCTCCTACCATCTTTTTAGAAATCTATTGATATGCGGATTGTGTCTAGGGTATTCTGAGATTCTGGGTCAATATCCCCTTATCAGTGACTGCATACCATGTGTGTTCTTTTGTGATTGGGTTACCTCACTAAGGATGATATTTTCAAGATCTGACCATTTGCCTAGGAATTTCGTGAATACATTGTTTTTAATTGCAGAATAGTATTCCATTGTGTAGATATACCACATCTTCTGAATCCATTCCTCCGTTGAGGGACATCTGGGTTATTTCCAGCTTCTGGCTATTATAAATAAGGCTGCTATGAACATAGTGGAGCATGTGTCCTTATTGCATGCAGGTAAAGCCTCTGGGTATATGCCCAGGAGTGGTATAGCCGGATCCTCCGGGAGTGTCATGCCCAGTTTTCTGAGGAAACGCCAGACTGCTTTCCAGAGTGGTTGTACCAGCTTGCAATTCCACCAGCAGTGGAGGAGTGTTCCTCTTTCTCCACATCCTCGCCAACAACTGCTGTCTCCTGTGTTTTTGATCTTAGCCATCCTGACTGGTGTGAGATGGAATCTCAGGGTTGTTTTGATTTGCATTTCCCTAATGACTAAGGATGATGAACATCTCTTTAGGTGCTTCTCAGCCATTAGATATTCTTCAGGTGAGAACTCTTTGTGTAGCTCTGTACCCCATTTTTTAATAGGGTTACTTGCCTCTCTGGAGTTTAACTTCTTGAGTTCTTTGTATATATTGGATATTAGCCCTCTGTCGGATGTAAGGTTGGTAAAGATCATTTCCCAGTTAGTTGGTTGCCGCTTTGTCTTTTTGACAGTGTCTTTTGCCTTGCAAAAACTTTGTAATTTAATGAGGTCCCATTTGTCTATTCTTGATCTTAGAGCATAAGCTATTGGAGTTCTGTTCAGGAAATTCTCCCCTGTGCCCATATGTTCAAGGTTCTTCCCTAGTTTCCCTTCTATTAGTTTCAGTGTGTCTGGTTTTATGTGGAGATCTTTGATCCACTTAGAATTGAGCTTAGTGCAAGGAGATAAGGATGGGTCAATTTGCATTCTTCTGCATGTTGACCTCCAGCTGAGCCAGCACCATTTGTTGAAAAGGCTATCTTTTTTCCACTGGATGGTTTTAGCTCCTTTGTCAAAGATCAAGTGACCATAGGAGTGTGGATTCATTTCTGGGTCTTCAATTCTGTTCCATTGATCTACATGTCTGTTACTGTACCAATACCATGCAGTTTTTAACACTATTGCTCTGTAGTACAGCTTGAGGTCTGGGATACTGATTCCCCCAGAGGTTCTTTTATTCTTGAGAATAGTTTTAGCTATTCTGGGTTTTCTGTTATTCCAGATGAATTTTTGAATTGCTCTTTCTAACTCTATGAAGAATTGAGTTGGGATTTTGATGGGGATTGCATTGAATCTGTGTATTACTTTTGGTAAGATGCTCATTTTTACTATATTAATCCTGCCAATCCATGAGCATGGCAGATTTTTCCATCTTCTGAGGTCTTCTTCAATTTCTTTCTTCAGAGACTTGAAGTTCTTGTCATACAGATCTTTCACTTGTTTGGTTAGAGTCACGCCAAGATACTTAATATGGTTTGTGGCTATTGTGAAGGGTATTATTTCTCTTACTTCTTTCTCAGCCTGCTTATCCTTTGAGTATAGGAAGGCTTGTGACTTGCTTGAGTTGATTTTATATCCGGCCACTTTGCTGAAGTCGTTTATCAGCTGTAGGAGTTCTCTGGTGGAGTTCTTTGGGTCGCTTAAGTATACTATCATATCGTCTGCAAATAGTGATAGTTTGACTTCTTCCTTTCCAATTTGTATCCCTTTGACCTCTTTTTGTTGTCTAATTGCTCTAGCTAGAACTTCAAGTACTATATTGAAAAGATATGGAGAGAGAGGGCAGCCTTGTCTAGTCCCTGATTTTAGTGGGATTGCTTCAAGTTTCTCTCCATTTAGATTGATGCTGGCTACCGGTTTGCTGTAAATTGCTTTTACTATGTTTAGATATGGGCCTTGAATTCCTGATCTTTCCAAGACCTTTAGCATGAAAGGATGCTGAATTTTGTCAAATGCTTTCTCAGCATCTAATGAGATGACCATGTGGTTTTTTTCTTTGAGATTGTTTATGTAGTGGATTACATTGATGGATTTCCTTATATTGAACCATCCCTGCATCCCTGGGATGAAGCCTACTTGATCGTGGTGGATGATCGTTTTGATGTGTTCTTGGATTCGGTTGGCAAGAATTTTATTGAGTATTTTTGCATCGATATTCATAAGAGAGATTGGCCTGAGATTCTCTTTCTTTGTCGGATCTTTGTGTGCTTTTGGTATTAGTGTAATTGTGGCTTCATAGAACGAGTTGGGTAGTGTTCCTTCTGTTTCTATTTTGTGGAACAGTTTGAAGAGTATTGGTGTTAGGTCTTCTTTGAAGGTCTGATAGAATTCTGCACTAAAACCATCTGGACCTGTGATTTTTTTGGTTGGAAGACTTCCAATGACAACTTCTATTTCTTCAGGGGTTATAGGACGGTTTAGATGGTCTATTTGATCCTGATTTAATTTTGGTACTTGGTATCTGTCAAGGAAATTGTCCATTTCCTCGAGATTTTCTAGTTGTGTTGAATACAGGTTTTTGTAGTAGGATCTGATGATTTTTTGAATTTCCTCAGTTTCTGTTGTTATCTCTCCCTTTTCGTGTCTGATTTTACTAATTTGGATTACTATCTCTGTGCTCTCTGGTTAGTCTGGCTAAGTGCTTATCTATCTTGTTGATTTTCTCAAAGAACCAACTCCTCGTTTTGTTGATTCTTTGTATGGTTTTATTTGTTTCTACTTGATTGATTTCAGCCCTGAGTTTGATGATTTCCTGCCTTCTACTCCTCTTTGGTGTATTTGCTTCTTTTTGTTCCAGGGCTTTCAGGTGTGCCATTAAGCTGTTAGTGTATGCTGTCTCCCATTTCTTTTTGGCGGCACTCAGGGCTATGAATTTTCCTCTTAGCACTGCTTTCATTGTGTCCCATAAATTAGGGTATGTTGTGCCTTCATTTTCATTAACTTTCAAAAAGTCTTTGATTTCTTTCTTTATTTCCACCTTGACAAAGTTATCATTGAGTAGAGCATTGTTCAGCCTCCATGTGTACGTGGGTTTTCTTTTGTTTTTGTTGCCATTGAAGACCACCCTTATTCCATAGTGATCTGATAGGAGGCATGGGATTATTTCTATCTTCTTGTATCTGTTGAGGTCTGATTTGTGACCAATTATATGGTCAATTTTGGAGAAGGTACCATGAGGAGCTGAGAAGAAGGTGTATTCTTTAGCTCTAGGATGAAATGTTCTATATATATCAGTTAGTTCCATTTGGTCCAAGGCTTCAATTAGATTCTCTGTGTCCCTGTTTAGTTTCTGCTTTCCTGAACGATCCATTTCAGAGAGCGGGGTGTTGAAGTCACCCACTATTATTGTGTGCGGTGCGATGTGTGCTTTGAGTTTTAGTAAAGTTTCTTTTACGAATGAGGGTGCCCTTGCATTTGGAGCATAGATATTCAGAATTGAGAGTTCTTGATGGTGGATTTTTCCCTTGATCAGTATGTAGTGTCCTGAAATAGTCATTCTTAAAATCTATAAAAATACGTTAATTACTGTCAACATAATTTTTCCATTTCACTAAGAATCTCATTTATATACAATTTTTAAATACAGTTCAGAAAAGCTACTGTAAAATATTGAACATGTAGTTCTCATGAACAAAAATCTTCGATAATATATACATTTGAATAAAAGAAAAGTAAAAATGTATGAAATGTCTCTGTTAGATCAGAACAAGTTTTATTTTTGTATTTAATGGTCGTATTTTCACATAAAAGATGAAATACTTTCTCCTTTTTCCCCTCTTCCAGAAATCTATCCCTTTCATACTGGTTTTAAATACTGACCACTTTTTGATTTAACAAATCAAAACTTGGAAAAAATGTGAATACTGTAGCTCTAGGGATTCAATGCCTCCTTAGGATATCTGTGAGCATTTGCACTCATCTCTATTTACACACAAACACACACACACACACACACACACACATATACACAGAGGCACACAATAGATATAATTAAAAATAAAATTAATCTTTTAAAAATCTAAGTCATATTTTGTTGACAATTTCTTGTTCTGTTACATTATTTCACAATGTAATTATTGAGGAGCCTGCAGACTTTTGATTTATGTTGAGCATGGACATCTCAGAGTTGTTCAGTTATGGTGCCTAGATTGTTTCCCATACTTTTGCTTCTGCTGAGATTATTTTACACAAGGAAGAATTACTTACTCTTAAAGCCTTGGAGTCTAAAACCAAATGGCCTCCAGATTTGATATCTCGTGTCTGTGAGCTGTTCCTTGATTCTTCTATGACTCTCAAATATTTTGACCATTTTACCTAGCAAGGTCACCCTTCAGAAATCCAAAATAGATAATTTATTTTCAAAAGAAGACCAGTGTTAACTATTATGCATTATTCTTCAAGCATGTAGCTTGGGGTACACTTAAATTCAGGGTTGTCTTTCTGATTCTGCTTTACCGTGCCAGAGTACAGAAACACAGAACCACATCTGGTTGATAAACATATTTTTAATATCAAAAAGTAACAGGGGGGAAATTACATCAATTTGGGAAATGTGCAGCTTTTGTCCTGAAGCAATGTTATAATAAAGTATATTCTGTTTGCCTTAGAAGGAACATTCATTTCTTCATTTGTAGCTCTGAAAATTTCCATCCTGGAACTCCAGCAAGCAGGCCCTTCTGTGACTACACAGGGATCAGGCCTGTGCCCTGGCACTACTCTACCATGCGAAAACTCGCCCTTCCAGGGCTCCTGTGCCTTGTTCAACATACCCATCTCTAGCCCCCACAAATATAATTTAAGATTTTTTTATATAACAATGGAGGCCTTAGGGATAGTTTCATAAAGTGATTGGAAATTGAGGTGCACACAGCATAGGATTTAATGAAACTAATTGAAATTTCTAAACATAGAAAAAGTTATTGTAAATCAAATAGGTTGACATTCCCAGCACATTCCCAGTGTGTTGTATACATTGTAAACAGCCCATTGTATGAATAAATGTAAGGAATGAATGAGCATCTGGTTCTATAATTTAGGGAACTTTTAGTTTTATTTATAATAGTTTACGTTTCCAGTAAGATTAGGTATGTTCAGCCTGCTGTCAGATGCAAACTGGATCACCAGAGCAGCCTTCACCATGAGCAGAATGCTATTAGGGAAGTCATGGGTCAAGGTGTTAAGATTTGGAGTCTGGTGAGAGCCATTTTCTGGCTCATAAATGGCACCTTTTGTCTTTATTCTCACATACCTGTAGCCTGTCAGTTGTTTGCAGTCTTTCCTGAGGGGCACTAGTGTCACTCAGGGGGGTGTCTGTAGTCACCAGCAAACATGTCACCTCCTGATACCTCAGTCAAAGGAGAGGATTTCAGCATGTGGACTAATGCTCAGCAGAGCAGTGCCTTACATTGTCACATCGAGGAGGATTTCAAAGTGAGGTCTATACAACTTGAAGAGTTGCCCAAATATGTGCTCGGAAGTATACATTTTACAGAACACGTGTGTCAAGGAATATATCTTAGATGCAAGCTTGGGTATTTGAGTGAATAAAGTTTGCCTAAAGTTGTCTGATCATAACTCTAGAATAACTATTGCTAGAATAAACAGAGATAGTGCAGAAATCATCATGGTTGCCTAGTGGGCCAGTGTTACAAAGCTGCTGCAAGGAGCTACCACAAGCCTGGCTTCTCTGTATGCCCATGAATCCACCACTCCCTTGTGTGAATGTACCTGTGTTGCTAAGATTATCCTACCCTCTGGGTATCAGCCAGCCCAGGGTCATGGATCTACAGTCATAGCTACTTGGAAGTAAAGAGCAGGGGGCAAGTTCAAGAATTGCCTAGGGACTCAGAGAGCTACTGTTGCAAAGTTTTAAGAAGTAAATAGAGGGTTCCGGATGTAACTCAGTGGTGCAGCGCTTGTCTAGCATGCATGACACCCCAGGTTCAGCCCCCACCATATCTGCCCAGCTTTATCGTACTTCCACATAAATGTCTCAATTACTTTCCCTGCTCATACCCAGGAGAGAATTCTGTCATCTCCCTTTGTCTTCATCCACTGACAGAGAACGTTACATCCTTGTGATCCAATCTTCAATCATCCTGTAAATCCTACAAAAGGTCAAATGTCCTCCTAAGCTCACCAAACTAAGATTGAAAGTTTCACATTTTAAAATAATTCCATTTAAAAAAAATAATACTTTACAAAGTATATATTGCTTATCTTAGCCATCGGTAAAATGGTGGACACTGCAAAGACTCTTCACTTTCTTCCTCTGTACTGAAAGCATGAAGAAACCTGAATGACTGAAGAATCACTCCCTTGTGTCATTTTGAAACTAAATAGCACTACAGTTTGTCACCACAGCAAGTTGAAGGGTATCTGGATGAACAGTCTCCTACCCTCTGGTAAGGACCAGGTACGTAGTTAGTCAGGTGAACACTGAGCTAGGAATCTAAAGAGAGGACTGCCAGGGATATCATGTGGAGTGAAACCTTCTTTAGACAATAAAACAGATATTAAATTACTTGGCACAGAATTCATGCCTGATGCTGGTAGGTAGCCAAGAAGCTAAGACTAGATAGTTCATGGGGAAAATCTATTACTAATATTCTGCTAAAGTAGCATAACAATGTAATGACTCCTAATGACATTCTGCTACACCCATAAAGACCATGTCTTTCCTGGTCATCATCAGAAAAACTTCAACCTGTAGTAGATGGGAACCAATACAGAGACACACATTTGGAACATGTGTAGAGATGAGAGACCATGGAACACTCACCCCTAAATAGAATGTCTTCATAATATCCTCAAGACTCAGGCTCTATGTGGAAGTGGAGGTATAAAGACTGTGAAGAACCCTTGGTGCTGAACAACTCTGAAGAAACCACGTATCCTAGACAAAATAGGCATAGTAGCTCATACAGACTGTGACAGCATGCACAAGACCTGCACAGGCTCAAAACCACACCAAATTACAGAACATGAAGGGGAAGTGAACACAAAGTACCACTCTGAACCAAGGAACAAGTTGTAACCAATAGCTGCTGTGAAGCAGAAATCCAGGTTCACCAGTGTCATTACACACTTCAACCATACTCCACAACAGTCCCTCTGTTTGTGAATAGTTATTCAACATAAAGTGCATTCCATGCTTTTTACTGTTGGTTGTTTTTTGTTTTTTGTTTTATTATGTTTTTGTGTGTTTTTGTTAGCTTTTTCCCTTGCTGTTGTTTCTTTTATCTGAAAACATAAATATAAGTGAAAGTTATATAGACTGTGTGGTATGCGTGGTGGTTTGAATGAGAATGGTTCTGATAAGCTCATAAATTTGAATGTTTGTTTCTTGGTTCAATTGTTTTGGGAAGAATTAGAAGGTGTGGCTTTATTGAAGGGGGTATGTTGCTGGGGTGGACCTAGAGGTTTCAAAAGCCCATGCCAGACCTAGTCTTTTCCTATTTGCTTGCTGCTGTTAGATCAGATGTAAGCAACTAGCTATTATGCTAGCTCCATGCTGTTGGCTGCCTTAATCAGCATGATGGTCTTGGACTTACCATCCTAATCTCTAAGCATGCCCCACTAAATGCTTTCTTTGGTAAGTTTCTTGGTCATGGTGTCTCTTTATCATCAGAGAAGTGTAACTAAGACATAATGTAATAAAATTTAATGAAGATTTAGGAAAAAAAACATGAAGGGGCTGGAAAGATGGCTCAGCAGTTAAGAGCACTGGCTGCTTTGCTATTTCAGAGGTCCTGAGTTCAATTCCCAGCAACCACATGGTGGCTTACAACCGTCTGTAATGGTATCCAATGCCCTCTACTTCTTTTGCAAGCATGCTTATGGTTTGAGTGTCTCCTGGTTTGTTTCATCTTCTCTAATAGCTTTGCAGGATTTCTTACATTCTGCCCATATTTCTTTATTTTAGTTTTTAAATTTCCATGAGGAAAGAGATGCAGGTATATAAAATCGGAAAATTCAATTCATCAATGGCGACCTCTCACATCCCTTCAGACACGCTCAAGCTTCTCAGTGTCATTCGTTCCTTAGGACAAAATTCCTGCCATCTTCGTTCCCAAGTCCACAGATTCTGATTGTCGTGCTCTGCTGGTGTTTACATGTCCCAGTTTTCATGCAGATGTTTGCCTTTGTCATAGTTTTTGTTTGAACCAGAAGCTTTAACAATGGTCATATCTTCCTTTGCTCTTTTCTCTCATCTTTGCGATTCTTCTTTCCATTTATTGTTGACCATTATTTTTTTCCCTCTAATGTTTTTGAGTTTAACTTTACAGATTTTTGCCCATGTCATTTAAAATGTAAGTGAAACATGCCAATAGATTCGAATGTTGCCTCCACAATGCTATCAAAACGTATGGTGGCATTGAACTTTGAAAAGAGAAAGATGCATACTCATCAGGTTGAAAACCTTTTACCCCCATTTTGTTTTTCAGTTTTTCTAATCACTTGACAAATGCTGGGGTAATATAACCCACACACACATTTTGCATCAAATGGCTATATGGGGGAGGGTGGCTCTGTATTTTTAAATATTAATTGCTGTGTTGGCAGAATATTTTATACTACCTCCTTTCTATATGTAACTGTGTGTCCTTCTTTGCTTAGCCAAAAGATGATTCTCTGAGATTATTATGGTAATGAGCAAGAATGAAGGCCATGCAGCCCTCAGGACCAAAAGGGCAGCACAGGAAGAGATGGACCAGGTGCTGTCCTGCTGCTGACTGGCTCAGTCTGGATGACTCAAGAATGTGGCTGTTTGTAGAATGAAGAGTTGGCAGCTGAGGCTAGGACAGAAGGACTTGTCACACAGAGGGAAGGAAGAGAGAAGCAGGTGGGACAGAGCAGGGAGGTAGAGCAGTTACTGCCATGTATAGAAAGACACAATGGCCGAGAAGTCAGGTTAAGTTAGGAAGCTAGCCGAGCAATTGACCCAGCTTTAGAATACAGAGATTTCTCCTTGGCTTTATTATTCAATCAGATAGGACCTCCTCCCCAAAGTCACACAAAAAATAAATCACACCTATAGTATTTTTGTTCATACTTAGTTTGAGGCAAGCTTCTTCCCCAAAGCTGCTCCTTTCTTCCATCGCCTTGCTATTCATCCCCACTAGACCCCTCAGTCCTGAGGGTTTCTCTACCCTGGTATCACGTGTGCTCTATCACTCCACAATTTCTTTATGTCTCTGTGTTAAAGCCTTAAAGTTCCCTCTCTCTTCTCATGAAACGTATTCTAGCCTCTGCACAGAGTATCATGTGAGTACATACATATAAAATATTCTAAACTAAGATTCACATATGAGGAGAATGTGATATTTGTCTTCTTTGATCATGAGTCCCATCACTTAATGTATTTTCCTATCTTACCCACTTCCCAGCAAATTTCATAATTTAATTTTTCATTATGGATAAGTAATATTCATTGGTGTATATACCACATTTTATTATCCATTTATCTATTGACGGACATCTAGGATGCTTACATATCCTGGCTATTGTGAATAAGGTGTTAATAAAAGAAGTGTGTCTATTATAGGATGAGATGGTGTTCTTTATGTACGTGTCCATGATATCACATGACCATATCAATAAATGTAGAAATAGGTTTGATAAAACTTTCCCTTAATTCTTAATATGATGAAAATATACATGGTGACCTTTTAGAAAATCTGTGTAGATGTTTTGTCTCCTACCCTGACTTATCTCCAAGGATTGTATACCAGATCCAACAATTGTATAGTCCAAACTTCTTTACTTGCCTTCCTGGCTGACCATGCAACATCTTCAGCCATAGCTATTACTCAAATCTACATTTCCAACATAGCAATCAGAAGTGAAGTACAAGTTTCTAATAAATGTATCTAATAGAAGTCATAAGCATCACTATCAGTGGGCCTAGTATGAAGTTCATTATTTTTAATTTATTATATTTACTTAGAGTTGGAAAGTAGATATGTAAGAGCTTATAAATTATTCTGATATATTTTAGTATATTTTGTCTGGGCAAAATGGTAATTATTTTAATACATTATGTCATAGTGAGTTGGGATAAAGGAAGCATTCTCATTATAAAATATGTACATTGTTGAGGTGTTTTATTTAAATAAATATAGCAGGCAAAAGTTGTGCACATGAGAGTGGAAATCTTGTCCTCTGCTGTTTGATTCAGAAAAAACAAATGAGGATTAAGTAACAATCTGGTACCTCATAGCTCAAAGTTGGAAAGAAAAACCTAAGCCATAAGCGAGGGTATTTTTTGGTCACGATAAAAATAATAATTGAAGTCATGACATTATGTTATGCCTCAGGGAATGATGTAGAGATTCAAACTTACAGAGAAACACAAAAATTTTTGAATAAGTAGGAGAAGATATGATATTTTCATTAACACAAAGAATATGGATCTAGTGACAGAAATAAAAAATCAAGACTGTCTTATTTATAACAACTAAAAAAGTCAAGTACTATAGACAGAAAGACACTGATCAACTTGTCAGACATTCTAAAGGGAAGAACACTGGGGGCTGAACTCCATCTTGTTTTAAAACCACACCTCAGTGAGGCATCAGGTAAGGTTCATACCGAGAGGAATGAGGTCTGGGCAGGAAAAAAATAAGCCTCCTTTGAACATACATCTTTGTGCAAGAGAAAGAGCTAGCCTGGCAAAATACTCAATGGATTCTCCTGATAGAGTCCATTTTACACAGTGACACGTTTTAAAACTTTACTAAGTGAAGTCACCATTTGCTACCTAGGTTATTAACAACCACTTACTCCATATTTGCTTATTCAAATTCAGTAACTAGCAAATGTGATAACCACATATATTTCATAGCCTATTCCTTCTCACAGTTTCTGTAAAATATTATCACAGACTCTATATGACATTTATTCTCCATTTCACTCAGATTCTGAAGTCCAGGTGTCTAAAATCAGTTTCCTGTGGCTGACATTAAGACAATGTCAAGGCTGCACTTACGTAGGCATCTACTACAAAGCTTGCTCTTTGTCTACTCCTAATTCTAGTGGGTGTTGACTTCCTTGCCTGGTGTCCAAATCTCCCCTACATCTGTTTGTTAATGTGCTTTCCCCATTTCTGTGACTTCCCCATCTCTACCTTTGGCAGATGATTTTCTTTCTCTGATGGAGACACTCATGACCAACAATCCACAACATTCCAACTATCATAGATAATCTCCTCATCTCAGAAACTGCAGCTCATTCATTTGTGTGGACTCTTTCCTCAGATAAGGTCATTTCATAGGTTTCAGCTGTTAGGGACAGACATTTTTTGGAGACAGACATTCCACAGCCTACCATAGAAATTATTTGTCCTGTAGGTCACTTATCTTGTACTCATCCATGCACAGAGGGTTCATCCTACATCTCCTTAGCATCGTGTCTCCCCAAACTCTAAGAGAATTCCTAACTAGTTCTCTGTGGGGCACAAAGTAAAAATCTGAACAAATCGAATAATAAAAAAATACCTATCATGTTTTAATCAAGCAATTTGATGAGGTAGGTTTTTCTCTGTCACTGAAGTAACAGTAAATTGTGAGAAGAATGAAAATATTTTTGAAATTTCAATTCGGTTGTTATCTAATAAATATTAGGCTAAAATTGTATTTGTTATTATTGCTATACAATTTTGAGTATAATTAATGTTCATTTTCATTCATTGATGAATGAATTAATTTTTATCATTTACAAAGAAGCATCAACATCATTGACTATGAAATACTCTATACTGTATCTTATAGAAGTCCAAATGATTAGTGTAAATAGAATAAAGAGAAAAAATGAAAGGCCTTGGTACTCGTCCAGCTTCATTTTGTAGGAGAAAGCCAAAATAGCATTTACTCCATCCTTATATGAGAGAAAAGCTGCATTAGAGAGTAACAAATTTACATGATTACATCAGATGAATTAGTTTTCAGGCCAACAGAATAAAGTGTGTGAGAATAAATACTTTCCAGTTGGAAGAAGTTATCTGTCTACCTAGAAAAAAAAAGAAATATTACCAAATTTTATACACACTACTAAGAAGAAATAGCTAAGCGAGTGTGTGTGTGTGTGTGTGTGTGTGTGTGTGTGTGTGTGTGTGTGTGTATGTGTGTGTGTGTGTGTGTGTGCACGCATGTGCGTGCGCTTGCTCCTTGTGGTTTCTAAAGGCTGAGTGAGTACCTATATAAATGCAAAGAATTTTGAACCACAGATTTCAGTGATTTTGCAACCACTTAAAGGCTTCTATTTTTCTACCCGTACATTCTACCAAGTTCCCACAGGGAAGACTGGAGAACTTTTGAGACAGCTATATAAAGGTTCCAACTGAGATATAAGAAAATCATTAACTGTCGAAATTACCCTGAAACCCACATAACTTACCTCCTCAATAGAGTAAGAAAACTCAGGGGAAAATGAAGCTTAGGGTCTGCAGAAGAAACATTTCTCAATGAGGAAGAGCAAGCACATTAAGAGAAGCATTGGTAATCAGGTAGGAAGAGCATCACAGCAGCCACATGCCTAGAAGCCAAAGCAGAAAGATGCACTCCCAATCTTTACTCCCAAAGCCTTATCCAGAGAGGTACACTCCCAATCTGTACCACCAGCTGAATATATACCATGCAAATACAGTCAGGAGATGCAGCTGGAGAATAAACACAGAAAGCATACCCCATAGACCAGAACAAAATAGAGAAATTACCAAGCCTTGAATATCGTTAAGAATTGAGGAGAGTCGCTTCTGTCAAACCAGTTCTCATTTGAACCTAAGTTGCTTCTAAAGGAATATGGAACCACAGCTCTCTAAGACTGGAGCTCAGTCACCACTCTCACAAATGCACATGTCAATACAAAAACCCAAGGTGTTAGGGAAAGTCTAATCGTGTCTAATTAGAAAGTCAGTGGTACTATTGGGCATGTCTGGATGAGGCAGTCATTCCTGTAGCTTGTTGGGATTACGGCTGGGTGAGACTGGTGGATATTTCAAATTTCTTTTTAATGTTAAAAAATAAAATTCTATGTGGCACTTCATTATGGTTAAATTATTTTTATCTTAAGCAAATCTTATTAAAGGAATTAAAATATAAACCATAGTGTGGCATTACAAAACTGCTGATCCCCTATTGATAAAAGACATTCTTGCCCTGGAATATTTGAAGACATCTTAGAATTTATGACAAGAAATCAAGTGCCAAATTTTTAGGTTAAAAAAAAAAGAAGGAAGTAAATTTCACCTAAGAGGATGCTTAGCATCTTATTCAGTGTGGGATGATTTCAATTACATACCCAGGATCTGGTGTGCCGGTAGAAATGCAGAACTCACACAGACGTCCCAGGCTCAATGGTATAAGCACATGAGAGGCATATGGCAAAAAACATCAAACCATATTATGACAGGATACAGCAATACAACTTTATCCATTTACTCTAGTGGATGAAGAAGTTTTATGTACATACACGCACGCACACACACACACACACACACACACACACACACACACATCACACACACATAAGAACATATCTCTTGATATACTCCTTATTCCTATCAACAGACCTCATGGACAACCTAGATGTTCTTTATTGGTTGATGTACACCATCATAGTCTCATGTGATTCTTAGTAATAAGAAAGTATGAAGTATGAGCTCACTCAAACCCTGGGATAAAATGTCAGCATGTTCGTTAGTGAGAAAATGTCATACAAATTTCAAGACTACAGTAGTTTGGTCTTCTTTGTAAACACTAAGTAGACCAAGGAAACTAAAACCACACATCTTAAGATCTGCATGGGAAGCTCGCCCTCATGCAAAATGCAGGCCAAAGAAGACATAAAGATTCTTCTATAACCCAGTTCTTATAATTGCTGTGCCATATTGAAACAATCAGGACATTTTTTTTCTTTTTTTCTTTTTTTTATTAGGTATATTCTTTATTTACATTTCAAATGATTTCCCTTTTACTGGTCCCCCCCCTTCCCAAAAGTCCAATATGCCCTCTTCCCTCCCCCCTGCTCCCCAGCCAACCCACTCCCGCCTCCCCTTCCTGGTATTCCCCTAAACTGCCACAATGAACCCTTCCAGGACCAGGCGCCTCTCCTTCCATCTTCGTGGGTATCCTTTGATATGTGAATTGTTCCTTGGGTATTCCAAACTTCTGGACTAATATCTGCTTATCAGTGAGTGCATATCATATGTGATTTTTTGTGAATGGGTCACTTCACTCAGGATAACATGCTCCAGTTCCAACTACTTGCCTAAGAATTTCATGAATTCATTGTTTTTAAAAGCTGAGTAGTATTCCATAGTGTAAATATACCACATTTTCTGTATCCATTCCTCCATTGAGGGACATCTGAGTTCTTTCTAGCTTCTGGCTATTATAAATAAGGCTGCTATGAACATAGTGGAGCATGTGTACTTATTGCATGTTGGAGAGTCTTCTGGGTATATGCCCAGGAGTGGTATAGCTGGGTCCTCCAGTACTATTATGCTGAGTTTTCTGAGGAACCGCCAAACTGATTTCCAGAGTGGTTTTACCAGCTTGCAATTCTGCCAGCAGTGGAGGAGTGTTCCTCTTTCTCCACATCCTCGCCATCACCAGCTGTCTTCTGTGTTTTTGATCTTAGCCATTCTGACTGGTGTGAGGTGAAATCTCAGGGTTGTTTTGATTTGCATTTCCCTGATGACTAAGGATGTTGAACATTTCTTTAGTTGCTTCTCAGCTATTCGGTATTCCTCAGTTGAGAATTCCTTATTTAGCTCTGTATCCCACTTTTTAATAGGGTTATTTGGCTCTCTGGAATCTACCTTCTTGAGTTCTTTGTATATCTTGGATATTGGCCCTCTGTCGGATGTAGGGTTGGTAAAGATCTTTTCCCAATTAGTTGGTTGCCGTTTTGTCCTTTTGACAGTGTCCTTTGCCTTACAGAAACTTTGTAATTTTATGAGGTCCCATTTGTCAATTCTTGATCTTAGAGCATAAGTTATTGGTGTTCTGTTCAGGAAATTTTCCCCTGTGCCCATGTGCTCAAGGCACTTCCCCAGTTTCTTTTATATTAGTTTCAGTGTTTCTGGTTTTATGTGGAGGTCCTTGATCCACTTGGACTTGAGCTTAGTACAAGGAGATAAGAATGGATCAATTTGCATTCTTCTGCATGCTGACCTCCAGTTGAATAATCACCATCTATTGAAAAGGCTGTCTTTTTTCCACTGGGTGGTTTTAGCTCCTTTGTCAAAGATCAAGTGACCATAGGTGTGTGGGTTCATTTCTGTGTCTTCAGTTCTGTTCCATTGATCTACCTGCCTGTCACTGTACCAAAATTAGTTTAACTAAATGTATGTGTTGAGCCTGGCTCTGAATGTAGAAAAGATGGGCTCACTCCTACCTGTTGGAAGGGATACTGACTTCAGAGCAAATTCATTAAGCTAATTAAAATTCAGGCCAGAATAACAATAAAAATATGAGAATGTCTACCAAGAAACATGAATCGTCACCGTTACAGAGGGTTATCAGGAAGTTATCACAAAAGATTTTCACAGTGAACTGATTATTATTGTCATGTGTGTCCATGCACATTTTCATCCAAAAGTCTGTTATCATGTGTGCTTTTAAAAATCTGTTGCATGTAAGTAAGCACCAGACTCAGTGTGACTAGCTCCTCTTATCCTCTGGAAGTGTCCCTATGAAACGCAGAACAATTTTGTTCCTTCATTCACTCACAGTCAATAGCATCCTACAAAGAGGATTCATCCTAGCACTAGATAAACGTGTGGGATTCCAGTAATGATCTCTCAAATATGAGATCACTTTGGATGTGACAATAGAAAGAATTGTCACATCCCAGCCCTTCAAAAGACAAAGCATTAATTCTGCAATTCTTACTTCTGGTTCTTCAATCAAGGACCTTGTCCTGTGATCCCTGGGGTGATGGAGCATAATTTTTACAATCTAGATTTGACCCATAAGGTTAAATATTTTAGTGCATTGCTTCAAAGTAAAAATGTAATGAGTAATGGACTAGGTTTCTGAAAATATTTGATTTTTAGGAGGAATAGAATAGTCACATAGATTATGCAAAAAAGAGGGGGGTTTACTATTACTATTTGTATGCTTGGGGTCTCTGTGACTGAGTGCTAAATGTGTTCACCACACACCAGTCAAACTGTGTACAGGGCTGGAAGAACAACTTCAGTTATTTTAATTCAAACCAACCATTCTTTAAATAATAGCCATCAAATCAGGCAGGAAATAGACCTTTCTTAAACATCATGCATGTACTGAGCATTTTTCTTAAGGACTTTACCTTTTCAAGTCTGTCTTCTATTTCTTTTATCATGTCTTCTCAAGGCAAAAAGAAAAAATTAAAAGAAACTATACAGGTGATATTAGAGTAAATTTGTATTATCTGAGAGTAAGCCCTCTCACAGAGAAAATTCAATGAAATACACTGCCGGTCCTATATTAACTTTAATGACCTCTTTGGGCTCTGATGCTTGGAGAGTTTTAAAAGCAGGTAACTTGGATGCCAGCTGGGGTTTCCTTAGCTCAGCCAGATTAAGTAAGGAACAGGAGTGAGACTTTATTTGCACACACAATTTAGCAGGGTAACAGTCAGGCTTCTCCATTTCATGGGTTGGTTGCTTACTGGTAATATCATTCCTGAGAGAATTCAGGACTTTTAATTATGCTGTGAATAGTTTACAGTATTGAGCTACGGAATGAAAATTAAAGCGAAGTCATTTTATTTGTTCACTGGTTAATTAAATAGCAGACAACAGCAAGCTAGACTTATAGAAAACCTCAGCAGATTTGCTTTGCCAACCATGTGTGAAAATATTTTTCCTTTTTTATTTCCCATTAGTAGCCTACTGTGATGAAGTGAAACTGATTCTAAAATGGGTTTTGAAGTTTTACCTAGGCATACAGTATGATCCAAGGACGTTTAAACACTCGGGAGGTATTCACAATCCACAATAAATAAGCTCTATCTTTTTAGTTTATATTAAATGGATAAATCATGACTCTTGAAATTGCAGCTCACTGCCAACTAACAATTTATCTAAACAATATAAAAAGAAGTGTTTTTTGGATGAAGTAATACATTTGCTTTTCATAGCCAATGTATAATATACTATCCAGTATTAGGAAATAAGAATAAAATTCTTGGGAACTTGATTACTAACCTGATTTAGCTCTGAAAATCTTTAGCTGTGCTTAAGAAATGTGTAACTGAAAACTTCAGAAAACACATGCCATTCTAGTTAGTAGACAAGCAGTTTACTTTCTTAAGAATCTTTTTTCCGAATAAAAAAAAGCATGAGCATTTAATGACACTACTTGATATCCTTCAATAGCCTTTTATTATAAGCACAAAGGATAATGTTATGTAGCCAGCTATAGCTGGTTCTGAAGGTTGTTAGTGCATGCCCCTCATAAGTAGTAGTGCAACCTGTCACTGAGGTGTTTCAGATATGGCCACAAAGGTTAACTTTTACTTCCACAGACATTGCAATAATACATTTGAAGTTTGAATTGAGGATGCTTTGCTCCTTTTATAAAAACATGTAACAAAATGTTTAAAATTGGAAAAGAATATATCTCATAAAACTAAATAAGTCTTTTAAATTATTTTTCAGTTCATATTATGTGTATTTGAGTTTTTCTTGCACTGTCAGAACACTGCATGTACACAGTGCCTGCAGAGTCCAGAAGAGGAGAGGGCTTCAGATCCTCTGAGTCTAGAGTTACAGAAAGTTGAGAGCTGTCATATGGATGCTGGGTATTAAGACTGGGCCCTTCGGCAGAGCAGCCACTGCTCTGAACGACTGAGCCGTCTATCCAGCCCCACATTTTATATATGTTGACTAAGAGTCTTCTATCATGCTCTTTTATAAATATTGGTAGCTCTGGAGTCCTCGTTTTAGCACTGTGTTCGGCTCTCCTGGTTTTTTTTTTTTAACGGACTGAGCCATTTGAAAGGCCAATCAGAAATTGGAGGTGCCCGCTTAATTGCTGTCAACTGTAACGCACGCTGGCAGGTGCCTGTTTTGATTATTGCTTAGCAGTCCATTAGGAAATAATGTGCTTGTAGATATTCATTGCTCTGACTGTCCTGTAACAGCGACTGGCTTGCAGTTGTGCCGAAACAAAGATTCCTTATAAATAGAATAAATATAGTAAGAATCTTGGTGAGTGAGGCCATGTTCATTGAGCTTGTCACACCAGCTAGTAATATTAACTAATTCTCCCACTACATTTTTATAAACAGTGACTGGGAAGAGCCACTGCACTCTCTGCAGAATTGCATTTACATTTAAATTCTTAGGTCTGCCGCACTTATTTCTAAATGGGTGGTCCAGAATGATGCCAAAGACTAATATTAAAAAAGAACTAATTAAGGAACAACATCTGGAGGTAAATAATTTAGTGAAGAGCCCTCCAGCAGTGCCATCGTTCATGGAACTAAAGACGTAACTGGAGATAGACCTCACCAACTAAAGATTCAGCTCACAGAACTGAAGATACAACTGGGGCTCAGCCCTCGGAATCCCCAGGTAATAGAAAAATCAGCGTTGAGCAGAGACGGGCTTCATGTTTTCTTTCTAAACTAGTTAGAAAACTTTACTAAACCAGTTTCAATCCATAAAATGCAAAAAAAGAATGCCAAACATTGATTTCAGTGAAGATAGACTTCATCTTTGTCTCAGGAAGTCTTGAATCCAACACTTGTCTCTGGAAGACATCTGCTGTTGAAATAAGAAAAGCATTGTACTATCTCAGACTGATTTGATTTTTTTAATGCCTTAAAAACATGGTGCATTCTTTAAAAGTTGTGATGTTTTATGAAAACCCAATAGGTATTTATGGAGTGACGGGCTGGACTGGAGTAGCAAGAAAAAGAATTCTATGATCAGCCCTCCAATTTATGTAATCTCTATGATCAGAAATTTTGAAGACATTTTAAGTTGATATGGTCTCAGATATTATGAAACAAATGTTTAATAATGGATACATTTGATGGCAAAAATCACTGTGAACCAGTGAGTCATAACCCCTTTGGGGATTGAACAACCCTTTCACGGTGTTGCCTAAGACCACCTACACATCATGTTTTTACATTAAGATTCTTAATAGTAGATAAATTACAGTTATGAAGTAGCAACATGAATAATTTTGTAGCTGGAGGTCACCACAACATGAAGAATTATAAAGGGGTCAGCATTAGGATGGTTGAGAAACAGTGTCCCAGAGGAAAAGCAAAAGTCAAAACAAAACATACACACACACTCACACACACACACACACACACACACACACACACACACACACACACACCAAAATAGGAGGCCAGAAACAACTTTCATGGTAAATGTTATGGTTTATACCCTTTCCAAAATCTTTTCCTATTGGACTGCAATTTTTATTTTACTTAAATATTTTTAAATGTATAAAATGTATTTTGAGATTATAATATGATTGCATCATCTTCCTTTTCCGTTTTCTCCCTCCAAACCCTCCCATTTACGCACCCATTCTCTATTTCAAAGCCATAACCTGTTCTTTCATAAGTTGTTATTAAATGAATACATGCATATGTATATATAATAAATATATAGCGTATAATGTATTAATATATAGTATATAATATATTAATAAATATATAGTATATAATATATTAATAAATATGACCTTATTCTATATAATGTTGATTGCACATACATTTTCAAGGCTGACCCTTTGGTACTGGATAATAAATTGATGTACTTTTCCTTGTGGAGAGTTTCTCCCACTTTCAACATCCCTCAGTTCCTTGTAGTTCTTTGTGTGGGACTGAGTCCTTCCCAGCTTTTCCTCTTCTACTTCAGCATGTCTGTTGTTGTTGTCCTTATTCAGCTCAAATCTGGGCAATCATGTTGTTGAGACTGTATGTTTATAGCTTCTGAGAATACTAGGAGAGACAGACAGCTTTCTGATCTCTGCCTCTTAAAATCTTTCTGCTCTCTCTCTTGAAATGTGTCCGGAACCTTAGGCACAGCAGCTGTTTTATGAATATATCCATTGGAACTGGGCTTCACAGCTCTGCATTTTGTTTGGTTGCAATTTTATGTAATTCTCTGTTTGTTGCAAAGAGAATCTTCCCTGCTGGGGGTAAGGACTACCATTATTTGTGGGTAAAAGGAGATAGATAGATATAGATAGATAGATAGATAGATAGATAGATAGATAGATAGATAGATAGATAGATAGATAGATATTAGTTAGGTATTATGCTCCCTTAGTAAGAAGGCATTGTAAGTTCTCTTACACTATCCACAACTTTACTAGCCCTGTACTATTGACTATATTTCTAGTACTGGGCATGACTTCTCTCCTTCTGAGTGGATCTTAAGTCCAATTAGAGAGCTGTTGCTTAATATCTAGGTCTATGTGCCTTTGTGATTATCATGCCACGCTGGTCAAGGTTGCTGTTTATAGCTGTCATAGCTGTGTACAAACATTTGTGGTTTCTCTCTTTTGGAAGCTTTCATGCTAATTTTTTAAAGGTTTGTATCTCTGATGGACTGGGTAAAAATAATAATTAGTAGTATTTGCACTAATCATTTATTATTATTTATCTTATTTTATCCTTCAAGCTCTTTCTCTTCCTTTTCTAGTTCCTTTTTCTTTCCTTTACCACTATATTAACTGGAGACATATGCTATGTTTTCCTATATAAGTGGAAACCTTTTCCCTTGTATCTCATGGTACATGACTCACAATAGCCAAATGTGTTGACAGCAACAATTTGTGAAGATGCCATGTTTTGTGATTTCATGACTTCATGTACTTAGTTGATTGATTACTTCTTGGTTGTAATCCTTTATAGGATCCCAGGCCCCATGGATATGATTGATAATTGAATTTCTTCAACAGCTAGAGATTGAGCCATTATTATCAACCAGAGATTCCACATATGGCTCCTCATGCCTTACACTGTATTTTACTATAACTCAAAAATGAATGTCCCCAAAATTCAAAGTTATAGTTTGAGGGTATATATGTGCCTTACCTCTAGTACATCAGGTTGTTTAAGCATGGTTATAGGGCTGATCCAGTTTGAATGTGTACTGTAACAAGCTGTCCAAATGGACAGGAAGAAAACCACTGTTGTAAAATTACCTTTATTCATTATGTTTTATACATTTGAAGCACGTTTTGGTGTGAATATGTGGAAGCATGAATGTAGAAGCTAGAGGACAACTTTCAGGAGCCAGTTCTCCTCTTCCACATTGTAGGCCCTGATGAACTCATTTCCCCAGGAATGGCAGCGAGAATCTTAGTCTACAGAGACATCTGGCCATCCCAGAAAACATTTTTATGTTGGTTACTGTATCTCTTTGACAATTTTTTTGTGAGAAATATTGCCAATTAAGAAGAAAGCATTGACACACATATTTTTCCATCACAAGCATAGACACTTGTGGTTGGCTTGGTCAAGAAAGTTGCTAAGGAAAACCATTTCCAACATGGACTTCATCGATGTCTGTGTTACTTTCTAAGGATCAGTTATCTACACTGGTGCATCAGTGATACCTATAGCTTGGTTATCAACATGTGTGACCGCCAATCAATAATCATAAAATCCATAGCCAGAACAGGGTGTAGGATGTACCAATCCTCTGCCATGCACAAGGCTCTGCTTGCATGTACCTTGGTATTGGATGTCTTTGTGATCTGAGCCTTACTTACCCACTAAGTTGTCAGTGACTTTATATGGTCAATGATCTTTGGACTTGGTAATTTTGTGTGTACTCTTCCAGTTTTAATTTTTATTACTTATATCTAAAAATCTAGAAATTTATAAAACTATTTTTAACGATCTCTAATTTTATAGCAGTGAGTTCCAAAGTTTATACAATGCTAATCCTATATATCTGACAGTTTCTACAGAATGAATCAGAAATAAATACTTGCACTAGCCTGACATTTAAAGTCTCAACAATTTTTAACTATACTCAATTATTTAATAGTTAGAGTTGATTTTCAGTTTCATTATATCTCATTTTATTCACACTGTTAAAAAGAAACTTTGAACAGCATAATCGTTATACTATAGTAAGTGCACAGTTAACTTGTGTACACATATATTATTTCATACAAGTACTTTGAAAAATAAGATGTTGTTCAAATTATTTATAAAATGATTAAATTTAGGCTCTTTTAACATTTGTTTAAGGTGTCTTTATTTTTATGGAAAAAATAGATTGTGAGATGCTGATGTTGGTAGAGAACCTGAAACAGTGAATCTACTAGGGTAGAGATGAATTCTTCAACTAAGCTGTGAAAAAGCCAGAATGCTAAATATTCATGAGACTTGTGTTATCAGGAGCAAGGAGTCAAGGAATACCTTAAAACATGTCATTATAGTAAATAGTGGGAGTATAAAAATCAAGTTAAAGGAAGTACTAAAGGAAAATTTCATTTAAATGTTTGCATCAGATAATTTATTGCTCATAACTCAAATTTTATCAGAGTATCAAGGATGTGAAATCAGCATCATATTGCAGAGCACTGGAAATAAAGGTATATTATAGCATTACCTCTGTTCCAATAGTCCAGGAAAAATTTTCCCCAGAAAGTCGGCTTGAGGAATGAATGTAATTGGATGCAAAAGAAAGAGAAAAAGGCCATTGTTAGGCACTACTTGGTTGCCCTGGTCCATGGAAGAAAATTCAAAACAGATCAGATCAGCACAGACAAGTTCTTCTGTATGAAAACAATTACTGACTGAATTTTTCTGACCTGGTACTGCATTCTTTATCTGCTTCACCGACAGTAAGTAGACAACTTAGAATCTCTATTCCAAGTACTTAACATCTAACAAGCGCATGTGTGCACATGGAAAAAAAAAGTCAGGGTTAGTCATAGCAGTGCTTGCCTGTGATCTCCTGTCACAGGAGGTTAACACAGCAAGATCATGAGTTCAAGGCTAGTCAGGGCTTTCATAATGATGAGACCACTCCAGAAACAAAAAGATGAAAGAGAATTGTGAACACACATTCTTTAAATTGTAAAGAACACAAACAATGTGTATTTTATTCATTTCTATTCTTTTCTTTGTTCAGCAGAAATATCATTTATAAAACATAAGTATCAGTGCATGGGCAGAAACTCAAGTGAGAGTATTCTTCTCCCATAGTACATGTCCTAGTTAGAATTTCTAATATTAGGAAAAACAACACCATGACCAAAAAGGAAGAAAGGGTTGATTTCATCTTACAACTCTAAGGCCACCATTAATGAATTATGTTAATGAGAAGCTAAAGAAGGACTGATGATTTCATCTATCAGAAACAGACATGGAAGCTGCCACACTCCCACACAATTGACATTTTAACATTTACCAATGTTTGTAAGTTAATTATTTTAATAGAGTTACAGTTATACAAATATTTACAATAGTCAGAATAGTAAAGTAATCAAAATAGATGGACAATAATCTACCATATATCTGAAGAAGAGTGAAAGATGGAATCATCAAACATAAAAAATATCATAAGGACATGGAAATGCAAATGACTCTGATTTAAGTGGCATGTAATATATATACATATATCAATAATCACAATATATACCATAAATAAGTAACATTACTACATGCTAATGGGAATTTTTAATTCCTCCTAGTAAGTTCCAAATTACCTGGAAGTAAAGGTATCTATAAAAATGTATTATACAAGCTTTGCACAAGGTAATAACGTATCAGATGTTCACCCAAGTTAATTCTGGGAAACAACTCTCAGAGTCTTAGTATGAATGATTTTCCCCATTTCAGTCATAGCAAAGTTCAGACAATGGAAGTTTAGCAACTTATGCAGTTAGTGAGTGGAGGCAGAAAGAGTACTGGAGCCAAGCCAGGGCCAGGTTCTTCAACCTGCATGCAGCTGGCCGTGGTAAATCTGGGTCCTTGACAACACAGATCCTCATGTGAGCTGCTTGTGCCAGACTTCAGAAGATGCTTTAGAAAGCTTAATAGTGAGAAAGTCACTTGCTTTAAAATTTTTACTAATCATTAAGCATCATTCAATTATGTAAAATTCCAAGTGCCGTAGTGTGTACTTTAGGGGGTTCCAACAGGAATAATCCACAGAATGGAAATGTGCTTTAAGAAACAAACAGCTTTCCTGAGTGGAGAATGTTGTAAATCAGGGGAACACTGTTTATAATTGTACTTCTGTACTTGACAGTCTCTGATTATGGTGCTATTATTCTAACAAAAGTCAAGAGGGCTCTTTAGAATAAGAGGGCAGTCGCAAAAGCTTTGCTATTTATAATGTATTGCTTCAGACAAGAATTTTTTATTTAACGGAGATAATGAAACACTAATATTTAGGCATAGCCATGCAAGCACTAGCATTTGTCAGCACATTTTCATGATGCACACACTTTCACTGGAGGTTAAGATCATAAATCTTATTGTAGGAGCAACAAATACCAAGATGTAATCATCTTGGTGTTCAGCTAAGAAATCATGTGGTCCCTAGAGCATCAGAGAAGTATTTAAATTAGGACTGAACTTGAGGAAAACATCATTTCCTCTGATTTTAAAATTCGTTCATCCTCTTTAACCTACTACTGAAGAAACTTCCTAGAATACATGGCTATATACATATGAAAAGAGTTTAATTGAAGTTGATCTACAAAGAGGTGAGATTGCCCCTTTAGATACCACAGGCTAACAGATAAAATAGCTAGTGAGATAGTGGCAGGAATGGGTTATCTCTTTTTCAGGTTGTTGGCCATGGGTACCACAGACACCACAAACACTACAGGCATTTGCCACTCTTATTCTTTAGACTCCAGATTATAATAATAAAGCCCAGTCGCTAAAGAAATAATGCACGTGAGTCATAGAGCATGTATAGATCAAGGTAATACTGACTCTGAAGCTTTGGCTTGGAGGCTAGCTTTCATAGCACTGGAAGCTGCTATTCATGCTATTAGGAGAGAAATGTGGTCATTAATCATACCCAGGTGTGAATCCTGTGAACCTGATAACAACAGGTCTGGAAAAACCTACCTGCTAGAGCAAAAGTAGCACAAATGTCCTGGGAATAACCAGCCACCCTTTCTTCTTTATTTAAGGCCTGCTCTGCAGAAGGAAACCTGGAGCTGACAGTTATCAGCACCAAGAATCTGGGACTAGACAGGTCATAGGATGTAGGAGAAAACCAACTATTACTATTCTGCAAAGGAGACACAGTAGTGATCCAACTTCTAATGACTTACCATCATATCCATAGATAGTGCATCTGTCAATCCTCACAGAGAAGCATTTTTTGTTGTTGTTGTTTGCAGTAGATGACAATACAGATATCCTAACTCATTGATGTGCAGAGAACAGGAGACTATGGAGTCCACAGATGTAGGTGGAATTTGTATATAGCATCCCTCCTTCCTAGGCTCAGGGAGCATTAGGGAAGATTTTAGGAGTCAGAGAAAGTTGATGATCACTATGTAAACAGAGTTTTCCATACACAACTGGACAGTTGCACAGAAAGCCTAGAAGAAATGCACAATATTAGTACAAGTTCAAGCTAGACACAATCCCAATAAGGAAGTGGGAGGTCTTAGTGAAGTCCTACGCATAGCTGAAGCACCGATAGCAAATGATAGTTACAGAAAGGACGAGAGTCAATTTCTTTAAGGGTGCTTCCCTGGTAAGTCAACTATGCTCTAGCAAATGACCCCATATCCAACAGTGCATGAGCAAGACAAATTGGATCCAAAAGGTTATTTTTTAAGGAAGTCATTAAGTTGTGCGGATAAGAAATAGGACTTAGATATGGTTGGAGTTTGGAAGAGGGCATGAATATAATCAAAATAAATTGTATGAAATTCTCAATAATTTAAAAAAATAGCAAAAAGCCATGCACCCACCTTTAACCTTCTATTACATCTTCAATTGCTTAGCAGTGTCCTGATAATTCAGTTCTTTCTTAGAAAGTCAGTAGATATTTCAGCATCTCTCTAACATTATCACAACTTGTTAAATACCAGTATACCTGGTTATAAGTCACATAATCTCAAGATCATTTGCAAGGAGAGTTTATCCTGATGTTGAACAAAACTTGAGTGTTAGGTTCAGTCATGTAATATACATTTATCAATCACAATTCCTTTCTATAGGCAGGGGCTATAACAGCGAACAAACAGAAATCATTCTTGCTTCAGCAGAATTGCCTTAAAGAAGAGAGATATAGAAATTCATACAGAAAAAAATATGTAATGAGAAGTAGATGGATACACACACACACACACATATATACATATATATATATATATATATATATATATATATATATATATAAAACTGCTGTGTAGAAAATCAATGAGTTAAGCAGAACTAAGTGGTAGATAGTGATGCTATTTTAATGTATGTGGTTGCAGGACCTGTTCCAATGCAGTGTTGGAGAACATCTGAGAGAATCAAGGGAACTGGCTCTCTGGCAAGCTAGTAAATACAGGACAGGAATCATGCTTTGTGTCATACTTTGTGTCGGGAAAAGCACAACACATGCTGTCTTAGTCAGAGTGTGCATTCCTACACAAAACATCATGACCGAGAAGCAAGTTGGGGAGGAACTGGTTATTCAGCTTACATGTCCACATGGCTGCTCCCCTCCAATCACTGGCCTCTCACTGCCTCAATGTGAATGGACAGGAAATATCTTGCAAAAGCTTGTATTTCCATATGGCTATTCAGAACCAAAGGAAGCCAGGAACTCACAGAGAGCAGGAACCTGGAGGCAGGAGCTGATGCGGAGGCCATGGAGGAATGCTGCTTACTGGCTTGCTTCCCCTGGCTTTCTCAGCTTGCTTTCTTGTAGAACCCAGGACTACCAGCCTAGGAATGGCAGGCACTACCCACAAGGGGCCTTCCCCGCTTGATCACTAATTAAGAAAATGCCTTACAGCTGGATCTCATGGAGGCATTTCCTTAAGGGAGGCTACTTTCTCTGTGATAACTCCAGTTTGTGTCAAGTTGATACACAAAACCAGCCAGTACATAGGCACTATACTGATTTTACATATATATGTATATGTATGAATAATATGCAAAATAATATAAATTTTCCATAACTTTTACATAACTATTAAAATGCCAATGTTTGTATCATTTTAAAAATCATTATTTCAACTTGTCTAATACCACATTGAATGGATTTGCTTCTCCTAAACATTTAGAATAACTCTAGTATTCAAATGTCATAATTCTTTCTCTTGAATGTATCTTTACACTTCATACAATTCCCCTCAAGGAAGAATTGTGGAAAACAAGAGATAGGTTTGCATAAGTGTGACTAAAGATACCAACACATTTACAGATCTTGATATATCTATTCCTTGCAGGGTATTACGGATCAGCCTTTGTCACTATGCCAAGTACTGAGAGAAATAAAGAAAGCGAGATACGTCATGGCTCAGTTCCCAAGATCCCAGGCCACTGCGGGCTGGCTGTGTTGCTGTGCATCTGAAGCTAAGAAGAACATCACAATGGGATGCACATGGTGGCATCAACCATCTCACTTCACAGTGCAGAGGAAGCATAAAGAAAAGACAGAGATACAAAGATAAGTCACTTGCAAGGATATGAACACAGCGACCTGGCTTTCAGTGAGGTCCTACCTTCCAGCTTCCACAACCTTCTAAAATGTCATCACCAGCCTTGGATTGATGCCATTAACACATGAGCCTCCCGGAAATATCTTTTTCTCAAATCATAATAAGTCTAATCATGCAGATGGTAAGCAATTTGTATATCTCCTCCCAGCATTCCAATCATATTTGCTGCATGCTAACACTTGTTTCAGAAGCTTTGCATGAAGGTTTATCAAGGGGAACAATGCATTGCAGGATGAAGAAATGAAAAAGCAAGAGTTTCTCTAGCTCATTTTGGGACCTTGTGCTCAGTCCAATGGTTGGCTGAGAGCACCCACTTCTCTATTTGTTAGGTACTGGCAGAGCCTCTCAGGAGACAGTCGTATCAGGCTCCTGTCAGCAAGCACTTGTTGGCATCCACAATAGTGTCTGGGTTGGATGACTGGATAGGGGATGGATCCCCCGGTGGGGCAGTGTCTGGATGGTTTCTCCTTCAGTCTCTGCTCCACACTTTGTCTCTGTATCTCCTCCCAAGGAGCTAAAGGAGTTTACAGCCCCATAGGAGGAACAACAATATGAATCAACCGGTACCCCTAGAGCTCCCAGGGACTAAACCACCAATCAAAGAGTACACATGAAGGGACCCATGGCTCCAGCTGCATATGCAGCAAAGAAGCAAGGCCTTTTATGGTCTTGTTGAACATCAAAGGGAGGAGAAGCCATTGGTCCTGAGAAGGCTCGGTGCCACATTATAGGGGAATGCCAGGACAGGGAAGCTGGAGTGGGTGGGTTGGGGAGCAGGAGGAGAGGGGATGGGATAGGGGGTTTTTGGAGGGGAACCCAGGAAAGGGGATAACATTTGAAATATATATAAAGAAAATATCTAATAAAAAATGAAAAAAAAAAACAAGCCAAAGTTTGTGTGGGCGAAGAGTAACCAACTGGACTAGAGTAGTAAAAGCTGTTTCCAAATGAACATTTAATATTTTTTCAGATTATTCTTATTAAAAAAAAACAACTCACAAATGTGGTACTCATTATTAGATGAGATACCCTCAGGATTCTCAAGATCTGTAGATAAAAACTTAAGGACCACTATAGGGATCAAGATATTGTAAACCGCATTTATTTTTAAGGAAATGGACATCAGGCAGAACAAACTGTGGTTTCTTCACAGATTGGCAGAATCATTAAGCATCACTGTGACTCGATATTGAGGTTTACACGTCCTGGCATGAAGGAGGCAAAGGCACCTCTCCCGAGTGTCTAAGGAAGATATCTGAGAATTCTTCCTCCTCCTACTTGATCCATTCTGCCCTGTGACCTTTTCCCACAAAACGTGAAAATATGTGTTAAGATTTAAAAGTGATGTCAGAAAATTTTATGAAGCATATATCTCATCATCTAATATTTTTCCATTTATCTACTCATTTATTCACGTCACATCCCAATCACAGGCCCCCCTTCTCTTCTCAGTGCTCTCTCTCTCACAGCCCCTCCTCCCACTCTCTTGTCAGGTTTACCTCCTGGAGAGCCAACCCACTCTGGCCCCTTTAAGTTACTGCTGTGGGTGCTTACTCTGACTCTGCTACAAGCCTGAGGGGTCCTGCTCCCCTAACTAGGCTGTCCTACCTGATCTCAGTGGGAGAGGATGTTTCTAGTCACCTAATAATTTCACCAACGTTTTCACGTGTTCATATTCCCACCTATATGTATCATGAATGGAGATCTGTCAAAGGGACCTCACTAACATTCTTAACAGGATATTCACCGAGAGACAGAGGAAAATCTATCCATGAGTAATAGACAAGGAACAAAGTAGAGGATGTGTTATACCATTCAGAGCAGCCCCCATCCTCTGCGGGGACTTCATTAATGTAACAGCGCCCTCTGTGCTCAAAAGTCCGCAGCAGAGAACTGAGTCACATGACTGAATGATTAATTTCACTTCGTTTCTTCCTATCCATTTTCAGACAGAAGGTAAAATTAACTTCTTGACTTGTTTATTAGTCAGTTTTGTGTCGGCTTCCAGAGGGTCACAAGAATACCTTAGATTTGATAGGTAAGAAAGTAAAGTTAACGTCTGTAAAGAATAGTCCCAGACCTTATATTATGATATTAAAAGCAGAAGTAATTTTTGGAGTAGGCAATTAACACTTTAAAGGGCTTCTGAGTAGTGGAAAATATTTGACATGCAGTTATGAGCATAAATTATTGGTTTTATTCATGAGTTATCTCCTTGAAAATTATAATGAAGACCTGGATGAAATATATAGGAATTTTTACAGCAGAGATTTTATCAGAGAAATAATAGTGGAGGGACAGATGAAGTTGCCTCTGGAAGAACCTTATTTCTCCTTCATCTTTCAATGTCCCGGGGCATTTTCTAGTGTAAAGCTCTGAACTGTTTCTCTCAAAGTGAGAAAGGTGATGTAAAAATTACAACTAAAAAGGCTACCATTTTGGGACTCTTATCCAAGGAAATTGTTTTAAAAATCTTTAAATACATTTTAATTAGTAATTCAAGGCATTTTCATTTATGGTCCTATTTAGTTGCTGACTATTGGTCTGCTGAAGCTATGAGCTTCCATGTATGTTGCATTACATAATTAAATGAAATGGTCATAATGGAGGCTTTCAGTATTTTAACTTTAAAAATTTTCCATGTATGGCACTAAATACATTGCTAGATCACAAAGAAGGAAAAGGTACAGGAGAAATGTAGATTCATCAAATAAAGTCAATAATTTTTCTAAGAAAGTATTTATCAAATGAGAAGTGAGAGTAGCCCTGGGAAATATAAAGTGGATTAAATGTCTCTGTCACATATTTCAAGTTTTCACACAATTTCAAAACAATTAACAGACTGTGACAATTTGAAGAAATAATTCTGTACGGCTTTCTCCAGAGCTGTCAAATGTAGCCTCCATAATTTACAGAACAATACAACTGAAGCTTGAAAATCTAAAGCTTGAGAACAAGAGAGAGACAAACTAATGCAAATGAACCTTGCACGGGAAAAATTAGACAGAGCTGGTCAAAGCATGAGCAAGCTATCATATGGCCAAAAAACAGGGTAAAAATGGCAGGAGCTTGAGGCTGGAATATATTCTTGTGAGACTCCAAAACTTAAAGTTATAAGCTTTTAACTCTCTAATTACTATTTTTTTGTGGGGAAAATATTAAAATTCAAGGTATGAGTATATGATCTATGTTTTTCTTTAAAGAACATGATGAAAATATACCACTCTTGGTCATGAAAAGACTGCATCCTACTACACACATAATTAAATGCATGTTATGACTGTACTAGTTATGATGACAAGGGAATGGAGGCAATATACATCAACAGATGAATGGACAATGGAAATTATACATATATATATATGTATTATAGTTATATTATATATATGTGTATTCACACACACAGACACACACACACACACACACACATATATATGTGTGTGTGTGTGTCTGTATATCCACACATTGAAATTTTATCCAGCCATTCGGGCATAGAGAAAAGCAAAATCATGAAGTTTGCTGAAAAATGAATGGGACAGTCATTATATTAACATATATGAACAAACAATAATATTATTATATAAAAACAGTTCAGATATGGGAGGAGATGGGGGAGAAGGACAGAGGGTCAGGAATTTGAAAGTAGGTGTGTAGGGGAGGGGGAATTGGAGGTACCCACTAGAAAGTCATGGATACCAGGGACCTAAGAGGTTCCCAGGATCCAACAGGGATGACATTAGCTAAAATACTCAACAAAGGGAAGATAGAACCTGTAGAGACCATATTCAGTGGATAGGCACGACCCCCCGTTGAGGGATGAGGCCACCTACCCACCTCAAAAATATTAATCCAGAATTCCTCCTGTCAAAAGGCAATGCAAGGACAAAGAGTGGAGCAGAGGCTGAAGGAAAGCCCATCCAGAGACTGCCCCACCTAGGGATCCATCCCATCTGCTGACACCAAACCCAGACGCTACTGCTGTTGCTAAGAAGTGCTTACAGACAGAAACCTGGTATAGCTGTCCCCTGAGAGGTTCTGCAAGAGGCAGACCAATACCGATGCAGATGCTTGCAGCCAAGCATGAGCACAGGGACCCCAATGGGGAAGTTAGGGCAAGGACTGTAAGAGCTGAAGGGGTTTTCAACCCCATAGGAAGAACAACAATATCAACCAACCAGAACCCCCAAAGCTCCCAGGGACTAAACCACCAACCAAAGAGTACACAGGTAGTACCCATGCCTCCAGATGGATATGTAGTAGAGGACTGTCTTATCTGGCATCACTGGGAGGGGAGGCCCTTGGTCCTGTAGAGGCTCGATGCCCCAGTGTAGGGGAATGCTAGGGCACTAAGGCAGAAGTGGATGGGTGGGTGGGGGAGTAACTTCATAGAGGCAAGAGGGAAGGGAGGAGGGGATAAGAGGCTTCTGGAGGGGAAACTGGGAAGGGAGATAACATTTGAAATGCAAATAAAACAACCAATAAAAAATCCTAAAATAAATAAATAATAAATAAAATAGTTATTATATAAAGCAAAGAAACTCAGTCCCATAAAGATGAATTCTCTCTTCTGTGTGGGTCCTGTCAAATGGGTACACAGTTGGTAATAATCTGATGCTGAGTGGGGAAAAGACTTAACAGGAGGGAGGAAGATAATAAACAAATAGAAGAGGGAGTCCTGGCAAGGGAAAGGTAGAACAGGAAAGGGATACAGGCCCATGAGGGTCAGTGGGGTATGACATCAACTAAAATGAAGTATGTCTCAAAATCTCATAAAAACATCACTAATTTAAAAAAATGCAAATTTAAAAATAATGTAAAACATCTTTAATGTAAGATAAGGATAAATTGCTTAGAAAAAAAAATAAGCTATTGTCCAATGACAATACATTTTTAATGTGCTTACTTACTTTTCTGAGAACCGGAATTGTAACTTCAAAAGCAAAGACTTTGATTGGATAATAATAAATCTTTAAAAATGGACAGAGAAAGGTTTCAAGGATGGGGGCAAGTGTCTCTGGAGTTGTGTGCTGAGTGCCCTGATGTTTTGGGAAAACCCTTCTAAGTCAGGGGATGGCTTCGAGGAGCCAGAACAGACGTGACAAGTTCAAGCTGTCACTCAACCCACAGAGAAGCATCCCGTATATCAGTAGGAGCTCGGGTGCCTCGTGAATTTGAATGCTTTTTTATTCTGGACAAAACAAGAAAATGCTTTGTTCAGGGGCTGGTGGCGACTGACAAAGTTTGAGCAGATCTTGTACCAAGTATGGCAGCATCAAATTGACAAGAAGTCAAGGCTGCAGTGAAAGGCAGCCCTGAGGAGAATGATCCACATTGCTCTGCGTTTCATCTCAGGAATGTGATGAGAAAGTTTAGCTCAGAGGGAGGAGAAAAGGGTGATTTTTACAGAAGATGACCAATATGGAGTGGGGAGTGGGTCCAAGGAAGAAGTCTATAAACAGTGAGTCTAAGAAATAGCTTCTACCATGATTGGCTATAGTATGTATTGAACCAGGAAGAGCTGAACTGGAGAAAATTGTAATGACCCATGAGTCAGAAATAGAATAACTGTTGTTTATGAACTCGGGAAACAGTGTTCAGATTCTCCATAACACTCTTGTTATGCTCATGTTCCTGACCAGAGTAGAAGGACCAGCTCAGGATTAACTTCAAGGAAGGCATAAAAACACAGTACATTTCAGCCTCAGGAAGTTGGAGACAGATGAATGTTCTGAGCTCACGATGCTTTGTGTCACACTCATTGGTGACATTAGTATACCCAGAGATGCCACTTCTCCAGGCAGCATCAAAATCACAGAAGGCATGAGAGAATATTAAGAGAAAAAGTTTCCAGAGGCAGGGTGGTTGTGGGTGGGGAACTGTCTTTGTCATCCCCCTGGGTTATTTCTTCCCTCACCATAGGTAGCCTTGTGTTCTTAGAACTCACAAATTCTTTGCTAGACCCAGGTGGAATGATCTTTACTAATAAAATCAAGTTTACCCATGAAGGTGTAAACCTGGAGAGAATGAAATAATGAATAAATTTGTTTACATTTTTCTTTCAAAGAACAGAGAGTTCAAGCAATTACCTAAACATGTATTCTTAACATACTGAGGAGGCAAAGGGATACTTACATATAAAACTTGAACAATCCCAAACCTCGAGCACCAAAAAAAAAAAAAAATGCTAAAGTACATAGGATGATGAGACTTCACTTAGGACACAGACCAGCATATCACTGTGTTGGTAGACTGACAAGTTCTTCTGGGACACAGGGACTGAACAGGGATTGACAAATAGCCTACTGTTGAAGTGATTGTTCCTAAAAAATATGTCCTAAAAAAGCAAAAGTTTTGCTACACAGATAAAATTGTTCTTGTGTATTCAAAATATCAGGAAAATGCCTGAATTTACCAAGACTCATCACAATTACTGGCTAAGTGGATATGGGTAGTACTTTGGAATCAAGAATGCCTGAAATCACACTGATTATGTCCGGCACTGGAGCCGTTTTGACCTAACTTCTCTTTGTAAAGCTTAATGAGGTCTCACACTACATCAGGAGTGTATCTCCAGTGCTTTCTTTGCTACTTAACTTCAGCTGTAAATCACTGATTTCCCTATAACTCAATGGGTAGGTGCTGATCTAACATGCATAAAGTCCCTGGCATTCTCCCAACAACCCATAAACTGTATTTGTAAAACAATACCTATTTTGTTTTTATTTCATGTATATTAATATTTGCTTGCATGTTTGTATGTTCACAGGTACCTGTTATGCCTGATAAGAATGTGCTGGATCCCCTGGAACCGGCAATACAGGAAGGTGTGGATCATCACATGGGCGCATGAACCCTGGTTCTCTGTGAAAGCCGCAAGTGCTCTTAACAGCTGAGCCACAGAGCCAGTACCACATAGAACTGAGTTTGATGGTATTCACCCCGTATTCCCATCACTCAGGAGTTCAAAGCAAGACGATAAGAACATTAAGAACATACTCAGCATGTTAATCTTAAGCCAGACTGGGATACAGGAGAACTTGCCAACAAAAATATGTTCCCGGAATCAATGATATGGGGGAAGGAATAATTTACAGCTAAAGGTAAATTGCTACGAAAGCCTTGGACATCGACTGGTGATGATTTAGTGTGGGCTCTCACAGGAGCGTTGCAAAGAAAAGTTGGGTCAAAATGCCTGCAAGATCCAACACATGTCCTCTTTATCAACAATGACATCCTGTTAGATCCCGAGTCCCCAGTTCAGGCAGTCACTCCTATTTGTTTCCTACTCCAGTCCCTTTGTCCAGTCTTTTTTTTTTTTTTTTTTTTTTGCTACAAATTTTATTTATGTTACACCAGAATGACCTTTCAAAACCATCAATCCTGGTAATAAGCTCCACGAGGAAAACGGCCCTGAAAGTGATGAATTCATTAAGGTCTACAGCGTCTCTCCCACAAGCCAGGGTCTGTACAGCAAGACTTCAGTGAATGTCCTGGAATCGAGTGAGTGAACACAGAAGAAGCCCACACCTGGAACAGCCTTTCGGTCACAGCATATAAAATGTGACCTAAAGGTCACCGTAAGCACGGGCGTGACCCTCTCTTATCTCTCTTGCTGGGCCCTCAGTTTCCCGCACAAGGTACACTACTATCTCACAGTGCTGTCTGCGCCTCTCCCTGTAACTCAAGCAAGCAAATGACAGACACTGCAGTCTTCATCCATTCTTGGCACGCTGACTTGATTCTTTTTCTTTTAATTAGATATTTCCTTTATTTACATTTCAAATGTTTTCCACGTCTCCCCTCCACAAACCCCCTATCCCATCCCCCTTCCCCCTGCTCACTAACCTACCCACTCTAATCTTCCCTGACCTGGCATTCCCCTACATTGGGGCATCGAGCCTTCACAGGACCAAGGGCCTCTCTTCCCTTTGATGTCCAACAAGGCCATCCTCTGCTACATATGTGGCTGGAGCCATGGGTCCCTCCTTGTGTACTCTTTGGTTGGTGGTTTAGTCCCTAGGAGCTCTGGGGGGGAGGGGTACTGGTTGGTTCATATATTGTTGTTCCTCCTATGGGGCTGCAAACTCCTTCAGCTCCTTTCAGGTCCTTTCTCTAGCTCCTCCATTGAGGACCCTGTGCTCAGTCCAGTGGTTGGCTGAGCGCATCACACTCTGTATTTGTCAGGCACTGGCAGGGCCTCTCAGGTGACAGCTATATCAGGCTCCTCTCAGCAAGCACTTGTTGGCATCCACAATGGTGTCTGGGATTGGTGACTGTATATGGGATGGATCTTTCAGACAGGAATATTCCGAGGTTCATATTCTTTCTCCCTTGAGTCATAAGACAACAGCTACGCATCTTATACTCTCTACTCCCCACCAACAGCTCACCTCAAATCCTATTCCAGATGCTTTCCAGAATAAAGAACAAAATAAAACAAAACAAGAAAAAACAAAAACAAAACAAACAAACAAACAGAAAAACTCTCATGGACTATTTAGGCCTCGATAAGTGGGTATTGATTGACAGTGAGATATTGAAAAAGTAAAAGAATAATTATACCAGTATTAACCACTTGAATATCTTATGTTCTTACTTAACTGTTTATGTTTTATTTGGTTTTGTAAATTAAAGTTAATTCTCTTTCATTTGCTTTGCAAATTTGATTCTTTTTTTTCCTTCCCAGTCATCTGAACAGGGATTCTGATATAAAATTGTTGTTCATTATAAAACACTGCAAATATCCATCATGGATACACTGAATCTATACACACATCCCTGACTAATAATACGGCAAAACAGAAAAATCACAATGGCAGTTACACCAGAACTGTAGATCTGCCAATTCAATCACCCTGACCTAGAACTACTTAGTATCTCTGAAGCTCACCCTCTTTCAAGTATAAAATAGATTAAAAAAAAAATACCTGCAGTGTTTGGAGAGAGTATGTGGTGACTAAAATTCTGCAGCTGTTAAAACTGACCACAATTATTTCACAGTTGTTGCTGTTAAGATTCTTGTGGTAGAATTCTTTCTCATGGAAAAACTTACCAGAAAATGAGATCAAGGATCACACAATGATAGCATGGCAGATATCTCTGAAAGTCGCTTGTCTGACTGTTTAAAATGATAATTAACACTTGACCATGACTAATTACCTTAGAGAGAGGTTCCCTGCCTCTATTGCAAATTAATTTGTGTCACATAAAGTGCAGTAAAACCTGCAGGAAATTAAGTGTTCTGTGTCTGATAATCAATTCATCTTTGGGGAAAAGATTGATATATTTGTAGGTGTATGTAACTCCATTCAAGCATTCAAAAAACTTGGAAGAGATTGTGGAATATTTTTAGATACATTCTCCAAAGATTTAACCCTTGAGTTTTTTGTTTTTTTGTTTTCTTGTTTTGCTTTGTGTTGTTTTGTTTTGCTTTTCAGGACATGCTTTCTCTGTGTAGCCCTGACTGTCCTGAACCACACTCTGTAGACCAAACTGACCTCAAACTCAAAGATCTACTGTCCTCTGAATCTTGAGTGCTAGGATTAAAGGCATGCAAAACCACCCCTTACTTACTATCAAGCTTTTCAATTCAAGGAAATTGATTCTTAAGTACTTAGTGTATAGAATTAAACTGCTTTGCAAAACGCGGAGGATATAATTTAGGTTTATAGGTATTATCTCTGAAATGCTTCTGTATCAGGCCCAATGCTACACACTAAGAATATGGCAACAAAAAGGTAGTGGAAACTTGCAAGACTCAGAATAGCCTGAAAGAACAGTCAGTCAATTATTCCACATCTAGAGGTCTTATTTGGGCTGCAATGGGCCCTCACCATAGGTAAAACCAAGAAAAGCTATGTGTTGGTAGACCTGGGATTTAATCTAACCTAGACTCTGGAAAAGATCATGCTAATATCCTTCAGCTAGTGGACAGAGTTTCTTTCATTGAAGTTAATATATGTAGTCCTTGTCTCCTGATTTGATGTCAAAGACCTGGGCACATGTTGGAGCTGTTCCATTCCATCTGTAAAGCAACAATGGCTACCAGATTCTCCATTTTCAGTGTGCTTCTAACCTTCTCATCTTCTATGCTAGTGTTTTGGAAGACTCATCTGTTCTATTCTGACCCACCTGGCAGATAATATCTGTTATCTTAAGGCTAATTGACCTCAGAATTTTGTTACTATTGTAAAATACATTCACAGCAGTATCTAGATTGCTGTTTGTATGATGTTTATATGATTAACCACCTGGGAAAACAGAGATTATATTTTTTTAAAAAAATGCTCATGTGAAGGTGACACACTAATAGAAATGAACCCAGATGTCCCTCAACGGAGTAATGGATTCAGAAGATGTGGTATATCTACACAATGGAATACTACTCTGCAATTAAAAACAATGAATTCACAAAATTCCTAGGCAAATGGTCAGAACTGGAAAATATCATCCTTAGTGAGGTAACCCAATCACAAAAGAACACACATGGTATGCAGTCACTGATAAGGGGATATTAACCCAGAATCTCGAAATACCCTAGACACAATTCGCATATCAATAGATTTCTAAGAAGATGGAAGGAGAGACCCCTGGTCCTGGAAAGACTGGATGTAGGGGAACACCAGGACAGAGAAACGAGAGGGGGTTGAATGGAGAAAAGAGGGAGAGAAGGGGGCTTATGGGACTTTCGGGGAGGGAGGAAACTGGAAAGGGGAAATGATTTGGAATGTAAATTAAAAAAAATAATAAAATATAAAATAAAAAAGAATCCTTCTATATTTCAAATCAGAAGATAGAAGAGTAAAGATGCATCAGATAGACATTGAAAGGGATAAAAATTATTGGGAGGGCCATGGAGAGTTAGTGACACCATTCTTAACTCCTGTCAGGGGTTGGAATTAGAACAGGTATCTTACAGAATATAAACACTGAATAAATTTAACCAACTGTGTCTTCCTAGCCTAGCTTGAAAGCATGGGTATTAATATAGTGCATTTTCTTATGTGGAGCCTTTAAAAGATACTATATTTAGCCACATTTGATCATGTGCACCTATAATCTCAGCATTCAGGAAGGTGAGCATTAAGGACATCAAGCTTGAGGACAGTATAAAGTACAAGGCAAGACTGTGTGTGAAGCAAAAGTTACAAGCAGACAGACCAACAGGTATTAGAACTCACAGACAAGCTGTAAAAAGGAAAATTAGTGTGCAAAACAAATTAGCCTCAAACTCTGTGACACAAGTTAAAATAAAGATCAAGGATTTCATGACCAATAACAAAGAGAAACATCTATTTAAAAGTAGAAATCTTGTTTTATCCTTAGTCTATCAGTTTATGGAATAAATAAAGATCCCAATGAAAATCATTTATGGCTTATCATAGTATTCAAAACAGGATATACTGTTAGTAATATCCTGATTATTTTGAAAATCCTTATGTTTCCTAATGCTTTGTATTTTTCTCAACCAAGCTAAAAGACCTAACACCAAAGTGCCTATGGCAGTCTTTGGACTATGAGAGCAAACTGAACCTCCATCAGGACATGGTAATTTTCTTGATAACATTGACGTGGACAGCAAATCTGTCCTATGTGCACATCTGAAACACCTTTGTTCTCTTGCTCAAGGCCACATTACCCTTGACATTGGAAGATTTTATGCTGAATCTGCACTCCCCTTGATGCGCAAAGTCTTTATTATGAGGTTTCCTTGTTTTTTCTTGAGAAAAGAGCATCTAAGACTTGCTTATGTGGTCAGTTGTACACACAATTTTCCCAAGGCATTAGTTTTCCACAGCACATCCTCTCAGACTGCAGATTGTCTATAAAGCTATGATAAAAAATTAGGAGTTTTATACAAAAAGAAGATAGATATTTATGAGCTGTCTATTAGATTAATTTTATAGCAACTGGTCAACCATGTTCTATGGAATAACAGTGACTTTAGAAAATATGCAAACTATGATTAAAAGCTTTGTTGGTGTGACTATTTACACAAATAGATGAGGGCTTGCATCAGGCCTCCTGGCTGTCCTTTGCTGACACTCAGGTTACAAGAAGAAAGGTTTAAATAAAGGTCAGATAGATTGGTGTCTAGTTGCATCCATTGCTGGCAGCTTCAAAATGTCATATTTTACCAGTGTCCATTGAACAAATTTAACATCAGTTCAACTTTTCAAAATCTTACAAGGAAAGTTTTCAGTATTGCCATTACAAGGAAAGTTTTCAGTATTGCCATTGTGTTCCTGAGATGTGTTTTAAGTATTCAGTTTGCTAGTTTCTTTGGGCCTCAAGTTGATGAAAACTTTAGTCAGATTCTAAGACTTGTTTACACACACACACACACACACACACACACACACACACTTTAATTAATGACTGTAGATATCATAGAATCTTTAAAATCTGATTACTTCCAAACTAAAAATATATACTTTAAATTCATGCTATGACTTAGACTCACATGCAGATGCCTTGTTGGCATAATTTCTTCTGGACAAGCTTGTAGTTCTGGTTATCATCAGAAATTTTCTTTTATGTAAACTAAGTTCATTTGGATGATTCCATGACCACTCAGCAAATAAGACAAGATTCCTCACACTCTGTTGGAACTCAAGTTCAAGTTGATATAAACTGAAGATTTAAATATTTCAATTATAAGTAGGATCTCTTCACCTACAATTAGTTTTTAATTGTGAAAAATAATTTTAAGGAGTTTAGTTAATGTTTATTAATGTACTGGAAGAGGAAAATATATCACTTGGAAATTTTAAGCATACTTTAAAGAGATATTTAAAACTTGATTTCTGCCGGGTGGTGGTGGCGCATGCCTTTAATCCTAGCACTTGGGAGGCAGAGGCAGGTGGATTTCTGAGTTCTAGGCCAGCCTGGTCTACAGAGCGGGTTCCAGGACAGCCAGGACTATGCAGAGAAACCCTGTCTCGAAAATCCAAAAAAAAAAAAAAAACCAACAAAAAAACAAAAACAAAAAACAAACAAAAAAAACCATTGATTTCTAAGCATAGAGGTTTATGAATTGAATAAATATGTTTCTATATTTACTTTTAGAATATTTTAATATATGATATGTATGATGTAACATTTTTATAAATGTATGTATATTGTTCTTATACCTGTTCGGCTGACTACATTCTTGATAATACACAGTCCTTTCTTCTGCTTTCAGGTGACATGTGTTCTCTTACTCACCCTCTCTGCTCTCCTTCTAGCTGCCCAGTTCTCTCTCTTACCTTTCATCATATTATCTTTCAATTTCCATGCCAAGAATGCGTCCCATATGCACACATAAGTCTCTCTCTCTCTCTCTCTCTCTCTCTCTCTGTGTGTGTGTGTGTGTGTGTGTGTGTGTGTGAGAGAGAGAGAGAGAGAGAGAGAGAGAGAGAGAGAGAGAGAGAGAGAGAGAATGAGAGTTTCAGGATATTCAGTTGTGCCGTGGCCACTAAGGTTGTGTTCTTCAGTGAAAAGCTTGAAAGCTTGTTTCCAGTTATGGTGTGGCTCAACCTTAACACAAGACACCTTTAATGCCTCTGGTTGGAATATAGGTAAACCTTTACTAACCACCTATGACCCAAAACATTGGAGGTAAAGTTAGTTTTTAAAACAAGGCACTCATGTTTGAAAGTGATGTGTAATTGACAGGCAGACAAAGTGACAAATGAGAGAACGAATTGACAGAATAGAATATGCCCAATTCTCAGGAGAAGATTGAAGAGTAAGTTTTACCAAGAGAGTTATAGAAAGACGCAGAATAAGACAGACACAGGTAAAGAATGAGGGAGAGACCAAGAAGGAACAAGAAGATTAGAACTGATCGATAGAGTTATTTTGGGACCAAGCAGAGCAAAGTCAGAGGTCAGGAGAGCAGTCACATTGAATTGGTCAGGGAGCAGAGGAGTATGATCCAGAAATGTTGAGTATAACCATCCATTCAGAGTTCTGAAAGAGCCATGAAGGTTTAGCTTATTCAGCTGAAATATTCTAAGCCTAGATAACATTGTAAGGAGGCTAGAAGCTTCCAGGACTAAGCCTAGGTTAGCCAACTGAGGCAGTAAGCCTCAGAGATGACAATTATATCAGGAGAATAACAATTACATTTACAAGTATATGCACATGAAGATAACTGCATGTAATCACATATGCATCAACATCTATGCAAACACAAATTTAAATCTGTGTTCTGTATCTGAGACAACTAATTCTAGGAAAATGTCTTTTGATCTCCACATGTATCATGTGCTATATCCCTTCCCTCAACAATAATTTCAAAAGGAAGATTAAGTGGAGAGTATATTTTTAAATACAATTTTTAAAAATAGCTACAGCAGTCTATTTCAGATATTTTTGACAGTTGATTACAACTGTCATGGTGAGTTTCTTCTCCATTCCTATATGAAGATTGTAAATAACTATTGATTTTATATACAATTATTTTATTCTTTGTTTTAGAGAATGTTCTGCTATTATTTATTATATATTTTCTCTATACCTTTAAACTCAGTTCCTTCTTTGCTATGGATGTTTTGCTTATTGATCATATTTTGTATGTACAGGTCATGGTAATTTATTTCTTTATTGATGTTAGTGTGAGATACTTTCCACTTAGTCTTTTATTTGCCTCAATGAGTAGTTGATTTCTAAACATTTCAATTTCCTATTCTCAATTCTTCTGAAAGTTTCTTCCATGTTGCCAACTTTTTCCTTTATTTTTCTGTTTTGTTTTCTCTGAAAGGTTTGGGATGAATTTGTCTGTGTTTTTGTACTCTGTTTGAGGTCACTGATCATTCTTACAAGTACCTTTTGAACTATCCCCTTGGCATTTTTCTGTCTCATTATTTTTTAATTTGATAGCTGTGGAGGCGTGATCCCTCACAGAGAGTGTGCTGCCTTGCCCTTTCTTGTTTCAGGGTTGTAATTTAGACATCTTTAGTTTGGATAACATGACTGGTTTTATATGAGGATCTTTTTATTTAGCAATCTCCTTACTTGCTTTAATGGTTGCAAAAATTAAGGGTGAAAGTTACAGCAACGTTGAGCTAAAAAATGATACAGGAAAGCACCTTAAGGTAAAGATGAGATAGAGAAATATGGGAGAAGCAGGGAAAGCAAATAAAAGAAAAATGGTTTGCAAAAGAATCTTATAGATTCTCCTTCTGTTTATGCATGAATTGGAATAGAAAAAACAAGTAAGGAGGGAAAGGAAAAGAAACAAGTTCTACCAGTGTTATAGGAAGTACAGAAACAGAAGTAGGCTCATTTGTTAAAGAGGAAAACACCTGTTTTTTGTTTTGTTTTTGTTTTTAAAAAGCTATAATATTATTAAAAACACCACTAACAGAGTAGAAATAATCAAAAATAGCAAAAAGTGCTGGAGTCTCTGCTTTGTGTGTCTGCCAACTTGGAAAATGGGGACAACTAGCCATGTGTGGGATAGTGGTAGACCAACTGAACCTGTGGACTTGATTTTCCCATGGCTTATTCTAGCACTAATCTTTTTTTGTAAAAGTAACCTCTGTCTGCCAGAACTCTGAGTTGTAGTGCCATCACCTTATCTGTACAAGAGAAAGATATTTGAAAGGCACGCTTACTTTCCAATTTGAGCCTAGAGGGTTCTCCATGTTTCTGGGACTCCCCAGTTGTCTGTTACACAGCTGTTCTTGTTACTGAATAGAGACTTTTCCTGGCAAGATACTATATATCTGTACATACATGCTCAAACACACAGGCACACACACAAGCACTCATGTGCTCACATCTACTCCAGAAAGGCAGATCAAAGTAACCGATGTGCTAAACTCCAACTTGGTGAGTGAGTTTTATCATGCTTGCTAAACAGGCATTTGGGTGAAAGATTCCTCACAGAAGTAAAGATGACAGATAGATGTAGATAGGTAGATAGCTAGATAGGTAGATAGATAGATAGATAGATAGATAGATAGATAGATAGATAGATAGATAGATAGATAGATAGATAGACACACAGACAGATGGACAGACTGATGGACAGACAGAAGAGCAGAGAGATAGAAGCAGCTGCATTACTGTAAAGCCCACCCCATTATGACTGAACACTAAGAACACTAAGAAAAGCTCTGGAGATCTCTGCATAATCTGCTGACAGGACTACACATTTGAGAAATGTCTCAGAGCTTATTCAGTAGGAGTCTCCTATTCTAGGAGTTGTTACTGTTTCCATAAAGCAGGAAATGAGGTTATAAGAATAATCTGCAATTAAAAACAATGAATTCACGAAATTCCTAGGCAAATGGTCAGAACTGGAAAATATCATCCTTAGTGAGGTAACCCAATCACAAAAGAACACACATGGTATGCAGTCACTGATAAGGGGATATTAACCCAGAATCCTCGGAATACACTAGACACAATTCGCATATCAATAGATTTTCAAGAAGATGGAAGGAGAGACCCCTGGTCCTGGAAAGACTGGATGTAGGGGAATGCCAGGACAGAGAAGCAAGAGGGGGTTGAATGGGGAAAAGAGGGAGGGAAGGGGGCTTATGGGACTTTCGGGGAGGGAGGAAACGGGAAAGGGGAAATGATTTTGAATGTAAATAAAAAAAACAGAAAATAATTTAAAAAAAAAAGAATAATCTCTAAGTTTCTGCCTCTACAGGTTTTGTTTTTCTCCTGAGTCCATGGGGCTTCCTCATACCCCTTGAAGGTAATTTTTCAGTTTGGAGGAGAGTAGCATACACCATTCCATGAGGTGACCAATACTGGGATTGCAGGTTGTCTCCCAAGTGCAGTTGGGGATTAGAGAGAAACCAGAGAAACTCTATACAGGTGCCAGTCTTTCTTTGCTCTTTCCAAACCTTCTAAGTAGTAAGTCCCCTCTTGGAACAGTGTAGCTGCAAGGGTCTTGTATTCTGTTGGATCTTCAGAGTTTAAAAATTCTACAACAGGGAATGTGTAGACAAATAGGTGACTTGAGAAGTTGACAGACCCACTGACCTCAAATTGACAGCTTGGCTGTCAAACTTGAAGGCTGCTATTCTACGTTGCTTAGGTTTCCTCTGGAGAGTGAAGTAGAGCCTATTAATGACTTCACCATTCAGGTTCTCAGCTTCCAGCATTCTGGATCTGAACACATGCCTTTTAAGAATGTCTCTGAGGCTATGGAAGCTTCAAATTAGTTTCCCAGAATTATGTTCTATTCTCTGAATTCCCTGCTCTGAACCTCAAGGGCTCCAGCATGGTAGTTCAATTTTAAACAACACAGCTCCTCTCAAGACAAAATGTCTGGCTAGGAATCACTAAGACACAGAATGGAATTTCCTTCAGCTGTTGCCAAACCACTGAAAGAATCACTGTCTCACCTAAACTTGGACCTGGATTTGAGACACTTGAGGGCTGTGGAATAGTCAAAAGAGCAGATATTCCAAATTTACCTTTTCCATGTGTTATCTGTATTAAGCATTAGATTTACTTTGCCTAAGTAATCAAGGATTCATTATCATAAACATCTTGTTTTTGTTCCTATTGACATGTTTGTAATTTATCTTTGATACATCTCAATTGAAAAGAGAACTTTGAAATGCCTCTTATCATTACAAATATTGCTAGGTGCTTGTCAGTGTATTTGTGATTTGAAATATCATGTAGTTTTGGTAGAAGAGTTGAGTATTATGAATTTTGTTTAGGTATTTGTAACTTTATGTTTGGATCCTTGTTTTTCTGTAACATTTCCAATTGTTACCTTTCTCAAATTGAGGACCCAGAATTACTCCTGTTATGTATCCTTAAAATAGCTTTTCAGTGTCTAAAAGACTGTTATTAACACAAAGATATGCTCCTTCACCTTATGAGAGGACAGAAAATTGGAACAAATTAGATTTGTTTGGCATACTTTAAAGTTTAATTAACTAAAAATAAGTGTAAGAGTACATTGGATTCCCTAATTTAAGACAAATAAAACAAACCTGATAAATCATAAATCACTTGAGTCTTGTTACCACATCTACTTCTCAGCAGATTGTCAAACAGGACAGCTCATCTATTCCTAAGAACTCAGAGTCAAGGGTATATAATGCACATTGCTGTGCAAACAGAACAATAATTAATATTATTATACAAATTTTAAAAGATGCAGATGCAGTTAGTGTGAGAATTCTATCTAGCAAAGATATCTGAGCTAGGGGTGTCTTAGGTATGAGATGGAGGGTTGGTTGAAATGACACTTGAACTGTTGTTTTTAGAGAAGATGGTCCAGCAATTCAGAACAGAATTGCTAAAGTTTAAAGTTTGGAGATAATGTGGCTCATTTGAATGTAAAAACAAAACTTAATTAAGGTCTAAGTCCAGAGGGAGAAGCAGGGCTCAGTTCTAGGCATGAGGGAGTATATAAAAGACAGTACTATTTTAGGTAGTTTATTACTTTTCATAAGAACAATATAGAATCGTATTAGACAATTATAAACAAGAGTGTTCATAACAGTAGCTGTAGTGATAAGAAAATTTTATCTCATATAACTGTGCCTTGCAGTGTATAAGGATATCTTAACTTTTCCTAGTTAGGAGCTATTTTTGTTTAAGAAATATTAGTAAGACGTTTTTTGAAGAACAAATAAATAATAGCTAGAGGGGTTGGATGAGTTATTTGAATCTGGAGTCAGTTTGTTTGTGCACAGGGGTCAATAGGGTTGATGATTTATAAGAAAAAAAATGTTTACTCTCACATCCTAGGGGTTCTGACTCACTAAGGCACAGGTACCCAAAATTCTGCAATAGAAAACTGTCATTAGTGATCCTTGTGGAGACTGCCCATATACATGAGTCCACGTGGATAAACCTTATGTCCCTACTATGTGCTGCTCCCAGTTTTGCTACCAGTGGTTCCAGGGGGAAAACACAAAATGCACATAGTGTGATTTTTTTTCAACCAAAATCTCCCATCCTGCCTACAAGGATAGCCATACCGAGAAGAAAATATGCATTCCTTTTTTTTTACAAGACCACGAATGTAATTTTATTTTGTACATCTTTAATTGAAAATATAAATAATAATTAAAAAAATACAGCATAATAAAAACATACAATTCTCAATTAAATGTATTGAGTACATATAAATTTTAAGGGAAGAAGATAAAAATAAGGAAAATGGTTGATATTTAAGTGCAGGCTGCCTAGATTTAAAAAATAATTTTAAAAAATATCATAAAGCTTCTAGTTTCTATGACTAATATCCATATGGTTGAAGTATCATCACTGTGGAAGTGATTTTGTTATGTTTGCATATGTATATTTTATTGGTAATTTACAACGATGGCTTTTTAAGGTCCTGGCAGACATATTTTTTGGAAACAAGATTGGATTTTTTTTTTAAAAAAGAAAAAAAATCTCTGCTAAGACACAATACAACTTATTGTTATTTTTTGGTCCTCCAAACTTCAGGAAAAGAGGTAATTCACTAGAACATTTTACCACCCAAATGCTTCAACCTACACATTTTAAACTTTTTTAAATCTTTGGTTATATTGCCCAACTTCATTATTGAAAGAATATTAACGAGACATTATTTTGGCAAATTAAACCGTAAGCATGGCTTTTCAACAGGATTTAAAAGGTGGCTATCCCTAAAGGTCCAGGTTAAAATGTAGTTTTGTCCATAAGTTCTTAGATATATTTTTATTGATGTGCAAAAAATTTTGGATTGACAATAACTTTGTTAAACATGACACTGAAGTGCCTTACTTTGTATGATATTCCATAGTATATTAAAAATGGTAAAATTTGCATGGGTTTTGTAGGTAATTTTGGAATCTAGAAGCAATTTTTACCAAGTTATATAAAGAGACAATTGAGTTTAACAATGCAAATGGTAGTCTAACCAAATGCATTAATCCTGTGTAGTTTAGTGTAAAAATGAGAAACTGTTGGTATTTATTTATTGTAAGATAAAAAAGTTGGTGGGTGAAAGAAATCACGTTATAAATTTTTGTAATTTTCTTTATGACTAGAATTTTTATTATGCATAACTGACAAATCAAGTTTCCAAGCAAATGTTACATAGTGTAGACTTTACTTAGCTTATCAATTTGTCGTTTTGAAGCTAATTGTTTTAATTAGGTTAACTGTACAATATTATAAGCATTACTCTTGTAAGATTTTGAAAATACATATTCTAAGCAATTGAAGTATGAGCAGCACCTTAGAAACTGTTGATCCTGAACGGCCGTATGAACCCTAAGTTTCATAATGAATCGAACAATGATCTATAGACTATTGGAATTAGAAACATTGGGCTTTACCATAGCACAACTTATCAAAATAAGAAGGAGGATGCCAACTGGCAAGCAATGCATGGGCTTGGGATGGAAAAACACTGATGTTCAAAGACCATAGAGGCTGACTTGAGCTGTGCCTACATGGAACTAAAACCACTGAACTCATACACTTAAGTCTGCACATTTCACTCTCTCTGTTTTATCTTAAGGAAATCAGTGAGTCAGTCAATAGACAGACAAATGGCTGTAGCATCATGATCTTCTTTCCCTCTTCTCAGTCTTCTCATGTCCAGACCAGTGTTCTGACACTTTCTATTCCCAGTACCCACTAAGAGATGGTCTCAGACACATACCAATAATGGAACCTGCTCTTCTCCATTCAAATCAAATCAAGAAAGAAAGGTACTTTACAGTTTGAGCATGGCAACGCATCTGTTTCTATTATTTTGAGGTACAATGGAAAGAATATTCACATCAACAAGTTAGAAAGAGAAGAAGAAGGAAGAGGAAGAAGGAAAGAAGGAAAGGGGGAAGGAAGGACAGAAGGAAAGAAGGAAGGAAGGAAGGAAGGAAGGAAGGGAGGGAGGGAGGGAGGGAGGAAGGAAGGAAGGAAGGAAGGAAGGAAGGAAGAAAGGAAGGAAGGAAGGAAGGAAGTGAAACAAACATCCCTCCCCTCTAGTTAGTTACACCATAGAGCCTCTCCTATGGTGCCCAGTGGAGAGAAAATAGAAAGGCATTACAAAGCTGACCTGAGCTACTGCAGGAAAATGCACTCCATGTGAAGAAAAAGGCAAACTGTTGTGATTTATAAGCAATTTAATGGTTTAAAGGTCAACACATACCAATGAGTGACTTTTAGAAAGGTTCACACTGTCATATATTTGCTGCAGAGTGAGACCCCAGGATATTTTATCTACATAAGAAGCCATAAACATGCAAGGTAATTTGAAATGAAAATAACTATGAAATTACTAAATTGTTGAGACCTTTAGTCCTATATACTAAAAATAAATATTTTTAAATCCTTTTGTTTACTTACCATCAGAAGAACAGAAACACTGTTTTCACTTAAAATGTCCAAGTCCACTAAAGCAGTAGATTAAAATACATGAAAATAAATGCGTAGCAATTAAATATATTCAATTTTCCTTCCTTCCCAGGACTTAAGTCTTGCAACTTTATAAGAAATCACAATCAATAATCCTTCAAAATGAAAAGAATGCTGGTATGTTGACATTTCAATTATTGCTAAAAATTGAAATCATAATTTCATTTTATGAAATGGAATTATACCTACACATTTAGCAGATAATGATTGTGATCAGACATAAGAATGAAAAGGCATGCTGTAGATTTTAATGGTGAATCTATGGGTTAAATAACCTTAGAGATCGGTTGGTAGACACTGAGACATAGAGCTGGAAACTGTGCAGAGCAAACTTTAACTCTGTATAAATGTCATTACCACAACATGTTTTGAATGAGGAACAAATAATGGTATCCATGATAGAAAAGAAACAAATGAGTGACCACAAAATCCACAAGTAAATCCTCCAACAGAGCCACCGAAACAGAAACTGAAGGACATACTGGCTAATGAGAGCAGATTTTACACAATGGAAATTTAACTATCACAGGGTTCAGCAATGGCTGTGTAACATACATCAAAAAGAAGGAAAATCAATAAATAGTTTGAAGACATGTCTGTGCTTGGATGCCCATTTTAGCATTGTTCATAATGGCAATGATGTGAGCAATACACATGCTAATGAAGATAAAGTATGGTACTTATAAAATGGAGAGCTACTCAGCCATCAAAAGGAATGAAATACTGTCATATCTAATAACATGAATAGAACTGGAGATACTAAGGTTAGTTAAGTATGGTCAATGCAAGAATGCAAATATAACATGATATCATGTACAGGATCTAAAATTGCTGATCTCCCAGAAGTTGGGAATGGTATTATGGTTACCACAGACATTCAGGGTAGCAAGAAAAGACAGAACATGAGTGTGATGAACACCTACTAACAAACCTTTATATAAGGAAAGTGATCCACAGAGGTCCATGCAATGTGAGGACCACAGCTAAAGTACTATGCATATTGAGACATTAAGAAAAAGATGTTGATTATTCTTACCACAAAAATGATAAATATTAAATAATACATGTTTGTTACTGATTCGAACATTCTTGGTTTACCTAAGAATGGCCCCAAAAGGTTCATACATCGGAATGGTTAGCCAACAGAGTAACACTATTTGGAAAGTTTGTAAAGATTAGGAATACTTTTCATAATAATAAGAAGAAAGAAAGAAAACATCTCAACCGTACCAAAAAAAAAGGTAAAGTAAAAGGCTAAGCATTCTTAAGATGATTGCAGAGCACTTATTGTTTCTTCTTCATTACAAAGAAAAATTGAAACAACAAAGAGAAAATTTTGGAAACCAATCAGTGAGGTCTGGGACTGTGACATGAGACATCAACACAGAGAAAGGAATGACTCTCCCGCCATCAGAATCCCACCAGATCAATGTCCTTATGACGTAAGCTGTCTGTTTCAAAGGTTTCCAGTTGTCTCAGACTTGAATGCCAACTAGGCAGTTCCATAAAGCCTATACAGGAGCATGGCTTCAAAGGGAAACTAAAAGTCAGTGTTCTAGGCCCATAGAACTTGGGGATCATCAGAAATCACAATCTCAGGTCTATGTCGAATGACATCAGGTTTAATATCATAAAATCAAAGACAGAGTTGAAATCTTAGTAACCCAAGAGGAAAAGAAAGAAAAAGGCTAGCTAAATCAACTATTCTTTACAAGGAAAGTGGAAATACTTAAAGGATTCCATACAGAAAGCTAAAGCACGAGGAGAACGGGGTAAAATATTTTCAGTTTTAAATTAAAAATAAGACAAAGAATCACAACCTAGATTTTTATATCCAGAGACATAATTTTTCCAAAGTAAAAGTCATATGATTAGAACTGCAAAAAAAAAAAAATAGTATCTACCAACAGCTCGCATGCTCTTTTAGAATAATAGGAGAAAAACTTCAGGGATGGGAAAAAAATAAAGATCAGAAACTGAATGTGTAGGACAAAAAGGAGATGTCAGAGGGCAAAAAATACAAGACACTCTGGTGGCTTACCTAAGAACGGCCATGATAGGCTCACACATCAGAATGCTTAGTCAACAGAGTAGCACTATTTGTAAAGTTCATAAGGATTAGGAGATGTCCTATCAGAGGAAGGATGTCAGTGGGGTGGTATTTGAGGTTTACAAAGCTCACTCCATCCCCTCTCTTCTTGCAGATCAGGATGGAGTTCTCAGCTACCCCTCCAGTATCACATCTTCCTGACATGATGATAGTGGACTGAACCTCTGAAACTGTAAGCCAACCTCAATCAAATGATTTTGTTTACAAGAGTTGCCTTGGTCATGGTCTCTCTTCACAACAATAGAAGAGTGAGTAAGACAGACAGCGAAATATTTTAGTTCTGCTTAGAAAAGTCTAAATAACGGAAACACTTTTGAGTCAACAATGAGAAAACCACCTCAAGGTCACAGTGTTTTATCCCTTGGCTCTCTATCAAGCAATCCGATTTGGATATATCTTCACAGTACAGATGTGAACAAAGCGTTAAAAGGAGACAGAGCCCATTGCTTTTCTTTCTGAAGGTGAGTTCGTAGCAGAAATAACATTTGATTTGTGACATGCCTGCTATTCCTTAGCCTGTTTTGTGGGGAAATAGTAGCTGAAGGGAAACAGCTACCTCACACTCAACTAGAAAAAAAAATTCTCCTTGGAGATTTGGACAAAGAAAAGATTCTGGGTACACTTATCTAAAGCAACAATAGAAAGTTTAGTTAGAGAAATTGAGAAAGAGCAGAGTAAAAGCCATGCAATTATGAAAGGTGAAGACAAAATTATTCCTGCTTGCAAATGATATTATTCTGTATAAAGAATCCTAAAGACTTTACTCAATGTCTAACAAAACTGATTAGCAACTGTAACAAAATTAAATCAAATTAGATGAAAATTAGTAGCATTTAAAACTTTTGATATTATTTTTGAATTATAGTATAATTACATAATTTCCTGCTTCCCTTTCCTCTCTCAGAATCTTCTTGTACATCTCTGCTTTCTCTCTTTCAATTTCAGTGTGTCCTTTTTCATTGATTCTGACATGCATTTATGGCAATACATGTATATATGTTATTACATCCACATATTAGAAAGCCTTCTGAGTCACTGTAGTGTTATGTATACATATGTCTTCATGGTACTGGATCACCACTCTGTGTGCTTTTCCCTGGGAAGGCTATCTATCCTCTTCTCTGCATCCCTTAGTTGCCTGTAGTTAATCTATAAGGTTGAGATCTCTTGGCCTTTCCCCTCTACTTTGGTATGTCTGTTATTCTTGTCCAGCTTCTGAGAAAGAAAACAGAAAATGGTTCCAAGGAACACTAACTGCCTAAATCTAAAATATCTACAAGTGAATTTAAACAAGGGAACCAAAGGAGTCTCTAGAGAAAATCATGCAACTCTAGAGAAAGGCATTAAAGGGGACAAAGAAAGTGAGCAGACCGTGCGTGAACTGGAAGAATGAATATTTTTACAATGTACTATTCGTAGTGATCTATAGTAACACATTCATTAAAATAACAGTGACTTTATTCTCAAAACTAGAGGAAGTGACTTTTAAATGAATGTAGAAAAACAAAGAAACCCAAATAAAGAAAACAATTGTGAATATAAAGAACAATGCCGGAGGCATCATGGAATTTGACATCAAAATATACTATTAAAGTATAGTAACAATTGAACTAGAAATGTTTTTAAATAAAAAGGGATCTAGACAAACAGAAAAGAGATTTCAGGTACAACCCCATTGGCTTACACACACACACACACACACACACAAACACACACAAATTACAGTTTATTCTCATACACACTAATATGATTTTTCAAGGGTTAAAACACTCTGTAATATTTTCACTTGGCCACATAAATGAATGATATGGAGCTGTTCCTCCCAGAAGCACTTATATGAGCACTTATACACACAGACTTTATTATATACGAGTCAAGATGATCCAGTACGGTGACAGGATCACAGATCCATGAGTATGTCATCATTTCAACATGCCAGAAGCTGAGGATGGTGACAGCATGTGTCTGTATTTGAGCATAGAAGTAAATTACCAGAAGATAGACGTTAATACCCAGGTGCACAGGGGGAAAAAAACCCTTACTTCCATGTTAGAATATTAGAGCAACCGAATTCAGCCATAAAATCGACCCTGTGTTACAGCAACCCAATACACTGAGCTGCAAAATTCAGGGGTAACAGATAATAACGCAGAAGTGACCCTCTTACATCTAAGGCCCAACACAGCTTCAGCCCCCACAGTTTGTCACTGGTACCTCAGCAACAAGGCAGCAGCATTTGGCCCAAACTCCCAGAACCATGAGTTGCTGCCTGCAACCAGGTAGAAGAAGTTGGCAGAAAACCATGATGGCCGCTTGTCATAGTGTTGGTCACACCTGACTGGGCTCTGAGTCCTGAAGGGAAGGGGTGCAGACTCATCTCCATTACTTCCATGGCTTGGATTCCCTGTTATGAGGACCAAGCTGTTTCATGGCCTCGCCCATGTGTGCAGCAATAACAGGAGAGGCAGGTAGATAAACGGAGTCAGCTTTTATAACCATGTTTTAGGGTTTTAAATAAGAAACCAAAGTTTGAGAAAGTGAAAGCAAAGAGAAGTCAGTGACACGAAGCTAAAATATGTGTCAGAAACCATCTCCAGAATGGAAGAAAACTAACTGCTTCAAACTCTTTATTCTCCCAATGAAGGATTAATGTGCAGAATATAATATATAAGATTATACTATATAAGGAACACAATGATATTCCAACCCTGCCTCACAGATTACAGTGAATGTGGATGGACAGTATTGACTTAGCAAAAGCAAGAGGAACTCTGTGGTTTCTAGGACAGCCTGGTCTACATAGCAAATTCTAGGACAGCCAGAGCTACATAGAGATAACCTGTCTTTAAAAAAAAAAAAGGAGGCAGAAAATGAAAAGGAGGAGGAAGAGGGTGGGAAGGAGGAGGTGGGAGGAGGAGGAGGAAAGGGAGGAGAAAAAGAAGGAGCATGAGAAAGAAGGAAGAGAAGGAGGAGAAGAGGAAGAAGGAGAAGGAAAATGAAAAGGAGAAGGAGAAATAGAAGCTCAAATTGCCAAGATGCATATTAAAAAAAAATGTGTTCAATTTCATCTGCCATCAGGTTACCACAGATCAAAATCACAGTGAGGTAACTTTGTATACATGGTAAAATGGCTCCTGTGAGTCAAAACACAGCAGCTGTAATAAGTGAGGATGCACAGGAAAATCTATTCTTCCCACTGCTGGGAACATATTGGTAAGGTAGAGAGGGTATGGGGGTTACCTCAAAAAAAAAAAAACTAAAGCTGGAACTCAAAGTATCATAGGATTCAATAATTCCTTATATGGATATGCATGTAGAAGGCAAGATGAGACAAAGTAAAAATAATATAAAAAGACACAGGCCATCATTCTATGTTTATTGATGGGCTGCTCACAGATGCTAAACTATATGATCAAATTAGATTCCTGATGACAAACAGATGGAGAAGAGAGCCTGCTATATATGCACAAGGAACTATTCCTCAGTATCTAAGAAATAATTATCCCATACTCTCTAAGCAAAATGAATGGAGCACAATGCATTAAATGAGGCAGCTATACACAGAAAGACAAACACTCTACAATTGCTCTCACATACAGATATGACCAAAAAAAAAGTCAATCAAAATATATAACAGTTAGTAGGAGCCCATCAAAACAGTGGGGATAGAGGAAGTTGATAACAGGTACCAAAACACTCCTGTGTAGAAGAAAAATATTTCTTAGCTAGACATAGTTGCTCAGATTTTCAATGGATGCACCCAAGAGGCAGAGACCAGGAGATCTCTGTGAGTCTGAGGCCAGCCTCAGCTATGTGGTAAATTCCAGGCTTACTAGAGCTATAGAGTGAGTTCCTGATTTTAAAAACGAAGAAGAGGAATGGGAATAGGAAGAGATGAATAAAAAGGAAGTATATTCCAGTGCCTGCGAGATTGGGATAACTATGGCATTTTACGAAGACAATGTTACACAGGGAATTCTTCACATGCTGTGATTTATTCTGTATTTATGAATACATGATTGAGACACCATATTGCATTATACAAATGAATACAATTATTATTCATCTGTCAAAACTTCAATGTTTAAGGATCTCAGAATATTACTACCTGATCTAGTCTTTATACAGTCGGCATTAGTCTACTTTTGCTATTGTAGCCCACAGGTTTATAAAAATCACAATATATTAACCTAGTATCATGTAATTTTTGTGTGTGGGAGTGTATATGTGTGCATGCATGTGCACATGGTTATGTACATATATGTGCATCTAAGAGGAGCCCTAAGGTTAAGGTATGATGTTTTCCTTTGTCACTCTCCATTTTACTTATCAAGGCAGATCACACTATTTCAGTTCCTCTGGTTAGCCAGCTCACTGTGAGGGTTTCCTGATTCAAGTTCTTCTTCCTGTTCTAGTCACTGGGACTATTGGAATGATTAGTCCACCTCATCTGTCTAATATTTATTGGAGGTGGCGGGGAGAGTGGAAAGATAGGGACCCAAACTCAACTCCTCATGCTTGTGTAGTAAGTGTTATATATGCTGAGCCATCTCCCAACCCTGGAACTTGGATGCTTGTCTCTTTGCTTATATGTTTGTGTGAAGGAGTTTGAACACATTTCTAGAAAATCCATTAGATCAGTTCATTTCTCTTTCTTCCTCTTTTCAATTCCTTTATATTTTTTTTGAATCATTGAATTTATTTATTTACTTTGTAGGAGGATAGGAGTAAGGGTGAGTAGGGCTTACTTGCCATAGTGCACATGTGGAGGTCAGAAGACAATGTTCAGGACCTGGTTATTTCTTTGAACCATATGGATTCAAGAATTTTAATTTAAGTTTTCAGGTTTGGTATCAAGTTCCCTTCCATAATGGTTCACTTTGCCAGCCCCACTCCCACTTCTGGAAAAAGAATATTTTATGAATTGTATGACACTCTACAAATACAAGATGTTGGTATTCTGTTGTGCTTGGTCTCTGATGGGCACAAATCTGGATAAAATATAATTATTGTAGTTGAAAGCTTGTATTTTTTTTCTGGTTGCATAAAAAATATAAATAGCTAAAAGGAAACTGAGGGTTACCTGTGCCACGTAAAGAATAAAGTTAATTCTGGTTATTCAGAAGACATATTTCAGCTTCAATTATGAAAGCCCGAATTTATCTTTTGGACTAGGGTGATGGCACACTAGATGTAAGGCTGTTCTAGGAACTGAGATGTGCGAAGATATGGATGTGATTAGAGGAAGGGCCTGGAATGTGTGTGGATGGAAAATCCTGTGAAGAACAACAGATATAAGTGTACAGACAGAGGAAAGTGAGAAATATAAAGAAATACCATAAAAATCTAATGCACAGTGTATGATGCAACAATAACCCCAGAAGCATTGCAGACATGCAGAGACAGGGAGACTACAACCAACCCCACATACATGGCAGTTACACAGAAACAGGGAGACTACAACCAACCCCACAGACGTTGCAGTTACACAGAGACAGGGAGACTACAACCAACCCCACAGACGTCCACAGACATTGCAGTTTCACAGAGACAGGGAGACTACAATCCCACAGGCATTGCAGAGGCATCGAAGCGCGGATTCAAATCACAGAGTGGCTAATAGCAGAGAAGGCATTCTTCTCCTTTCTCCCAATAATAACAATGTCTAATTAATCCACTGGGAATAAAAAAATATACCATCAAACTAAATGTTATTATCATCAACTTTATGATTGTAACAACATGAATTATTAATGGCATTCCGCCTTTAAATAGATAAAAACTCACTGAAGTAACAGATTTATTTTTTTCTCCTGTTTGTCTTTGCCTACCTAACTGATGTTAATTTTACTGTGAAAGGTTCACAAAGCACTAATTTGTCTTTAAATTTGCCTGAGAAACTTTTATTTATTTATCAGAAGCAAACACTAGATTTTTTAACTTAACAACTGTCAAACCAAATCATTGCCATAATAACCCTTCAAAAGCTCACAGCTACACATTTATTTATACTTTCAAACATCTTGAAAAGAGACAGTTAAACTTGTCAACAATGATATCTTCCTTTTATAAAACAAGTTCTAAATTTTTATTACATTTACTTATTTGGGGCACACATGCTACTTTCAACCTCAGATTGTGAGACACCTAGTGGGAACTGGTTCTCTCCTGTCATGTAGTTTCCTGGATCAAACCCCTCCATTGGTCAGGCTGGTTTCTCGTCCCCTTACCACTAATCCATCTAACCAATCCCAAAGGTCTTTTAAATCATAGGTAACTGTAATATTAATAAGGCTATATCATGAGCCCTACAATTCCAATTGGATGTCTTAAAATCTAAGACTATACAGAGTCAACAAATATGTCCTGAGTACCCAGAATGTACTAGGACTTGGAATTGGTATTTCATGCTGGAAGATGAGACAGAATACTTTATTATTGATTATCTCAGAGGCAATAAACTAAAATTATGACAGAACCTTTAATAGTACTCTTAGCAGGGTGATGTGGAAGAACATAAACTACTCTAATGAAGTTTCCTGGGCTCTGTAACGGGAGGTGCTTGTCAGCCTGGAGGAACAACGTTGCTCTCCAGATGAGATGCCAAATGCACCGAGCTTTATAATGACTTCACTCCAAATAAAATTAAGGAAAGAAAAATGCATGCAGATAATATTATTCTTACTTCCACCTCATATAACACACCATCTATTTTCCTGCCCTGTGCAGATGATCTAATAAGACATGCTACATCATCTTGTTCAACAGGCAAAGCAGCTACAGCGGTCTCCTCCACTGAAACGCTGGCTACGTTCACATTTTAGGGAACTTCAAATCGTTTGTACCTAACTCTAACCTGTGATTTCTAACCAGTTCTTTCTGAGATACAAGATTATAAAAATATCTCACAGTGGCCGGTGGGAGGAAGGACGGCCGGGCTTCCTCTGAAAGGAAAAACTGGTAGTGCCAGGCAGACTGCTTCAGTTGTGCGATGGGTATCATAGTTCAGACCTCATCTAAATCACCAGGTAGATAGGCTCTGCCTTCGATATGGAAGGATATATGAAGATGGATTTTTATATTTAACATTAGGACCTTAAATAAAATTCTTCTTAGGATGCTGTCTGGGAGATATCTTATGATTCCTCATTGGAAATACCTCTATAGACTGAGAATAATTTCACAGCAGAGGTGGAAGTCTCCAGTACAGTTACAGTACAGATCAGCCCATGCTATGTTGTAAGAGTAGAGTTACAGAATGTAGCACACAAAAAAAAAAAAAAGAAAAAGAAAAAAGGCTGGAATTTTACATAGATTTTACTTACCCAGTAGTCGACTTCAATACAAAACTTAAATGACTCTTTGAAAAACTCTGGGCTGTTGAAGAAAAACAAAGGAGACATTCTTAGTTCATCTGAATTCCTTTTTCATCAAGGTAAGAAAAAAAATCACATCATTTTTTTGGAACACTATTAAGTACGCATAGCTCCTAGGAAGGAACATAAAATTTGAAAATAGTGTGAAATGATACACTTTGAAATTTATTGAATGGGGTAATAGTCATTATTTTCAATATCATCTGTGAATTAAAATATTATGGGTACTGATAAAATGTCACTTTGCCCTTGAAGGTTTCTTTGTTTTCTCTTCATTAATATAAGCAAAATTCAGTAGAAGTTTGTTCCTCTCTTCTTTTTGGATATGAAGTCCCCATGGGTCCACCTGATTAGCAATTAACCGGTGGATGGAAATTATGCTAAAGATAGATATGCAAATAGTGTTTATTTCAGAGGGTCAAAATTCATTAATAGACACAATTATTATTCAAGTATCATATTTGTATTTGTTATAATAATTGCAAAGATGGAAATGAATGCTTTCAGGCTTCTATACTATGCATTTAGAAAAAAGATAACAAACCACTTCTAAAATGCAGATGCACTGAAAGCTGTTTTTTTCTATTCTAAACATATCTGTCCTGGATCTTTAAAAATATAATGCAACTATTTTGTTCTTTTGCAGTCTTTTTATGGTTTTTATTGCTTTGACAAAACACTATGACCAAAAGTAAGAAGGGGAGGAATGTTTCTTCAGCTAACACTTCTGGATCCTAGTCCATCATTTGAAAACGTCGGGACAAGAATTCAACCAAGGCTGCAACTTGGGAACAGAAGCAGATACAGGATCCATTTCCTGGCTTACTTCCCATGGCTTGCTAATCCTGCTTTTTTTTTTTAATGAAACCCAACGCACTACCAGCCCAGTGATGGCACCATCCTCATTAGTTGAGAAAATGCCTTGCAGCTTGATATCAAGGAGGCATTACCTCAACTGAGGCTCCTTCTTTAAAGATGACTCTACCTTGTGTCATCTTGACACAAAAAACCATCCAATACACTCTTGTTGTTGCTAAATATCTTAAACCCTACCTAGTAACAGCAATCATTGTGTTGGAAATATATGACTCTCTGAAATTATATGATGCTCAATCACTCTGAATTTTGCTTTGGATGTGTATGGGAATTGTCTCTTCTTCTTTTCTCTGAACTCTCTAAAGAAGAGAATGAAATCTGATATGTAATGTTTCTGGGAAAGGCACTCTAAAAATACAAATAGATATCTCCAGTCAAATTTGGTTTACACAATCAAATGATATACATAGAGAGAATATAAAAATATCATTATTAATGGATGTCTAGGGGAGTGCAACAAGATGTGCTCCCAAGCCAGTTTGAAAACAGTTGAGAGAGAGAGAGAGAGAGAGAGAGAGAGAGAGAAACAGCCTTTTAAATAAAATTATTCAGATGAGAGGCAGAAAGTAAAAGTGAATAGGAACCTGTGAAGGCATTCCTTACCAAATATTGTTAGGTGGATCTAGACTTGTTATTACAGCGAATCACAATGAACAATGACTGAAACCTATTTTTTCATTTTCAGCTGAAGTCACTCATTGATGTTCTATGAGATCTATAGTAAAATTCTGATGATGGAGTTAAAATTTCCTCTCAATGCCTTGTTTAAGAACCCATATACTGTGTACACTGTGAACCAAAATGAGTCATCTGGTCAACCCTGCATTTTTGTCTAGAACTCAGAAAGGGATAGGTATATTGATAGAGTTTAGTAGAATAGATTCAGGAACTTAGAATTATTTATAGTGTATTTATGAGACACTTGTTTTAGACTTCTTCATTCCAAAAGGAGACTGCTGGACAAGAAATAATGCTACTTGCTAGATGACACATCAGATCACTGGCTGTGGCAAGAGTCTATGAAGCATGTATAAACCTTCATTAGTCTAGTACTAAGATCTATGCTTGAATCTCAGTCATGTGTGGTCACCTTTGTTTCCATAAAAAGAGGTTCTCTGACCAGAACATGGCAGAAAGGAGCTCTCTAGCTAATTCTGTCACATGGTTTGAGGGTGCCACTGTGGGTAAAGAATAAGAATTTCCTGTATTCCACTCATCATATTTCAATAGGAAATATAAGTGCAGCATGAGAAAGGACAAGTTTCCCCAGGATAACCAAACCTGGCAAGACTGAAAATAGGGAAGGCCCCTGCTTTTGCAGATTTGTCTCAGTCCTGTAGGTGGTGCATCATCTATCCCTTTAGCATAGAGAATTTGCTGAATATTCAAGGAATGGAGTACGCTTTTGTCATTCAGGCATTCCACAGAATTGGCTACATATTATCATAGACTAAGACATGGTGTGGATCCTCTTTGCACATAAAAATTCTTGTTCTGAGGATGTGTGGAATCGATGTAAAAATTGCTGTTGTTCAATTCTAGAAATCCTCAGGCACCTTAATGACCAACTGGTTGATCCATAGACTCCAGGATCTACAAGAAGAGGCTAGGAATGTTTCTGCAGTGTTTGGTTATCAGAGGAATGTTACTCTGATAATGAAAGAGTAAAAATTGTATTGTAGTTTAGGTGGATTTTGTATAAGTAAATATTAAAAGGGGTTAGCCTTTAATAATATAAATAGTCTCAAGTGAAAAGTATAGATGATGATGGTGTAGTCTTCAGAACACACACACACACACACACACACACACACACACATGCATATGCATACATCATGTCTAAAGGACAACTGATTTGTGGTTTTAGTCAACACTGAACAGATTGGTAGCCTTGTTAATGTCAATGAGACACAAACCCTGTACTGACTGATATTGCTCCAGAATTGGACAAAAATAATCAGCCTTATCTATGTGAGAATCAATGACTCATCCTGTCTTCAGGAAGCAAACTTGTGTTTGGTTTTTTGTTTGTTTATGTCTTGAATTAGTATGTCATGTCGGGCTCCTTGAGGAAAACTTCATCAAGTTAATATCGTACTTGTTCTCCTAAAGATGGTTTGATGAAGTTATGATATTTCCAGAAAAGACTAGGCTAGGTCACTTATGTATGTCTACAGATGTCCATCTAAAAGTACATTGTGTTTCTTTGATGGTGATGGCAAACTGCAGTTGAGAGACAATCACTGAAAAGACATGAAGTCGGCATTTACAATTGCAAAATGTTTACCCATTTCTGATGGCATATGATTGGTAATTTTAGTAACATTGTATATAAATGTCACCATAATTAGAATTAGAAAAGTAAAATTCCTATAATCTGCAATGAGGATTCAATTAGGCTTTCTAATTATAAGGCCTGGCCCAATTATGCCACATTAATTTTAGCACATATAGACTTGGCTTGATCTCAATGTGTCAATCACCTCTTTAGAATATTATGCTGGCAATGAGATATTTTATTGAAATGAATGCTGTACCCATGGCATTTGCTAGCAAAACACTAGTACCAGATATTAGAATGAGACTTTCTATAATCAGTAATGCCAAAGAGGAAAAGGGAATATGCTGTTAATATTTTCAATAAAGGGATAAAATACCTAGTAAATATACCCTAGGGAAGAAAGATTTATTTTGATCTTAGCTTCAGATAGCTTGTATCCATAGTAGAGAATGTGGAGTAACAAAGCTGTTTGTATTGTGATATTCACGAAGCATAGAAAAATAGAAAAAGGAAGCACCAATGAGCTATATAGTCCCAAGAACACACTCCTAGTGACAGAGTTGTTCCAGTTAGATTCCACTTCCTTCTGCCTCCACCATCCTCCTTTTCTTCCTCCTCATCTTCCTGTTCTCTTTTTCCTCCTTTTCTGCAACTTGACTCCATAGAAGTATCATCTCCAGCCCATGCAACCTCCCTACCAAACAGTGTAGAAGGACTTGGGTTCTGAACAGAATGCAATCATCTTTGTCATTGGCTGCAGTATCAACATGGGAAATTTCCCACTGAACCCCAAGACCAAGAGTCATTGGCCACAGAGGCACAGACAACAGAAAGCATAGAAAATCATGTGTAGCTCCAGAGCTCTAACTACTTCGAATTTGTGAGCTCGGCATGCCACCTGGTTAATAGACTTCCTCCAAACTATGAGCCATCAAAGGTCACAAGGAATATCTGATTTTCATTAAAGCTCTCTATGAATGGAGATGTTTGACTATGTCCCAAGGTGTTAGTCATACTCTGAGCCTAACATTAGATATGGATTATGCTGAAATTAAGATGTCCAAGCCCATCTGATGGGTCTGAGGTAAAGCACGCGACTTGTTGGGTTATATTAAGGAAGATCTGGTTATGTCTTATTTTTTAAATCCCAAGTATTGACATTTCATACTCAGGCTTATGAATCTGTGATAGACTCAGGAGAACTCAAAAATACATGTCACACAGTAATTCCAAAAGAGCAGGAAGAAAAAACATACAAAGAGGAGAATAACAATGCCTAGAAACACCATCATCATCGCAGTAAGTCATCCATAGTGCTATCTGTAACCAGCTTAAAAAGGCAAGGTAGATACCCCTTGAGGAGATAGGTTACATGTAGAGATTTCTATTGCTTCACATAGCTATACAGAAAGTGGCAATGGCTTACCCACAAGATGCTTAAGTCATGGGAAATGGAACTTCTCAGGATTGATATTCTATTTGGATAGTAGTTGTAATTAGATTTGAAGGCTGAGAGCTTTTATTCATGAAAACTGGTACTGAACTTGCCACCTCTGAAGAGAGACAGGGACAGACAGACAGACAGAGACAGAGAGGCACACACACACACACACACACAGAGAGAGAGAGAGAGAGAGAGAGAGAGAGAGAGAGAGAGAGAGAGAGAGAGAGAGAGAGAGAGAGAGAGAGAGAAGAATTTCTTATCATTTTATTCAAATAAAGAACAGAAAGTAGATGTGTGCATTACTGACAATTCATTATTGCAAAAGAATGTAGACTTTACTATGGTATCAAATGATGTATCAGGTCTCTGAATATCATTCAGTATCTTATGAAAGAAAACATAAGGATATTCAATATTTGGGCTGAATAAAGTATATAAAAATAAAAAAAAAATAAATGCATGCCCAATACACCATCAACATTTAACAATGTTAACAAATTTAAAGTTGAGAAACATTAAAATATAAGTAAGGGAAACATTAAATAAGACTGAAACTAAATTGAAATTTTATGTAGAGTGCACAATAATTTAGATAATAATGTGAAATTACATACACATATAATTAAAATTTCAGATCCTTTTAAAAGAATTATTTTATGGATTGTACTATAAGCTGCATCTTATATTACCTTTCAACAACTGCATAATCAGATTTACTTCTGAATAGCCTAATTTGTCTGATTAAATTTTCAAGCATTAAAATTGAATTTAAATAACTTAGAATTGAGTATGTATTAACATTAAGAGGAAAGGGGTAGCTGTTTATTTCAGAGACAAGAAACTAAAGTTAGCCAACTTTCTAAATACCCTGTGTCTTAGTTAGAGTTTTATTGCTGTGAACAGACACCATGACCAAGGCAACTCTTATAAAGACAACAGTTAATTGAGGTTGGCTTACAGGTTCAGAGGTTCAGTCCATTATCAAGGTGGGAACATGGCATCATCCAGGCAGGCATGATGCAGGAGGAGCTGAGAGTTCTACATCTTCATCTGAAGGCTGCTAGGAGAATACTGGCTTCTGGGCAGCTAGGATGAGGGTCTTAAAGCCCACACCTACAGTGACACCCCTACTCCAACAGGGTCACAACTTCTAATCATACCAATCCCTGGGCTAAGCATATATAAACCATCACACCCTGCAAATTTTACATTCACAAAGTGACAATAGTCTGGGTAGAAAGAGAAAAAAAAATTTAACGTCACTAAGATTTACAGATCAATTACCTAAACTGCTGGTTAGTTCCTCTAAATATTTCAGATGGGCATGAGTCACGCTTCACACCCAGTATTCTAAATGCAATCATTCATAACCCTATTACCTAGAGCCTCATGTTTTAAATGTCATTTGCTGAACAAAATATTCTCTGAAAAAAAAAAAGGCACTGGAGATTGACAACTTTCCTCAAGGAGGAAAATAAGCTTTGAAGTTGATGATATCGTATAGTTGAAATATGTGGGGGCCATGGGAAGGAAATCTGAGATTTTTGAATAAATTCTATAATATGCTTTTAGAGTCTCTCAGTAAATAGCAAATATAATTTTAAAATAATGAAAAGATTTGTCAATGAATTACTTCTTTTTCTCCAGCAAACAAGTGTATAAACTGCTGTCTTTTCTCCTTAAGAAAGATTCTGAGCATGGGTCCTGGAGGGAAGGCTGGACAGTTAGGAGTGTCTACTGAGTTTACAGAATTTTAGTTTGTTTAGGTCTTCTGAGACAGGATTGGTTCCCATCACCTACATCAGGACACCCACAATCATCTGTATTTCATGATCCAGGAGTATGATTACATCTTCTGCCTTCCTTGGACATCTGCTCTTATGTACTTGCACGCGTGTGTTTGTGTGTGTGTGTGTGTGTGTGTGTGTGTGTGTGTGTGCGCGTGTGCTCACACACAGGTACATACACATAATTAAAAATAAAATTAAATCTTTAAAAGAAACAATAAAAAATATTCTAGTCAGGCTTAGTGGCACATGCTTTCAGTCCCAGCACTAGAGAGGCAGAGGCAGGTGGATCTCTGTAGGTTTAAGTCTATCCTGGTCTACAGACTGAGTTCAAGGACAGTCGGAGCTGTTATAAAGAGAAATCCTATCTCAAAAAAGTAAAGTAAAGTAAAAACAAACAAACCAAAAGCCTTTGAGGCCAGGGTTTAAAAATCTATGAGAAACTATGTGCAGTTTGTTGAAACATTGTGTTTTTCTTTTGAGTACAGCCTAGGCTATCATAATGCCAGCAGAAACTAGAGAATATAGTTGTCGAAATTAAAAACTCAAGGTATAATTTAAGCCGTGTACTCACAAAGTTCTAATTAAATAAAGTCACCAAAGAGCAAGGGATAATTAGCTGCAAAATCAGATTTCAGTCCTCAAAGAACTAGCTCAAAGATGCTATTACAATCAAGACAAATGTCAATCCTTGAAGACAAGACACAATGTCTACTAGAAAAATAAAATAAAGTTTAATTAGAAAAGTGATTTTTCTATACAGTTGATGACTGGCATAAAATTATACAAAATGAGCCTACATAGACAGAAATTGCCATGCATAAAATACTGCCTAAACCACAATAAACTGGAAATAAACTACAAAAGCTATTGTTTTCTTCAAAGAAATATATTTTTTCTTATATAATGGAAAGATTTCTTTTTTATAAATTAATTCACTTAATTATTTACATCCCAAACTCTGCCCTCACCCAGTACCTCCCTCCCACACTCCCTACTCCCATTCTCTCTTCCCTTCTTCTTTGAGAGGATGTAGTCCCCGTAGGTATCAGCCCATCCTGGCACATCAGGAGTCTACACACATCCTGTACGACTACTTCCAGACAAGGCAGGTTTATGTGCTAGGGGCCTAAGTATGCTCTTTGGTTGGTGGCTAAGTCTCTGAGAGCTACCATGAGTCCAGGTTAGCTAACTCTATTCATCTTCCTGTGGAGTTCCTGTCTCCTTCAGGGCCTTCTATACTTTCCCAACTATTCCATAAAAGTCCCTGACCTAATCTAATGTTTGACTGTGGGTCTCTCTGCACCTGTTTCAATCAGGTGCTGGGTGGAGCCTCTCAGAGGACAGCCAGGCTAGACTTCTGTTTGCATGCATAACAGAGTATTCCTATTAGTGTCAGATATCGGTGCTTGCTAGTGGGATGGGTCTCAAGTTTGGCCAGTAATTGGTTGGCCATTCCCTCAGTCTCTGCTCAATCTTTGTTCCTACATTGCTTTTATACAGAACAAATTTTGGGTTGAAAGTTTTGTGGGTAGGTTGGTGTTCTTATCCTACACTGGGCTAGGGCTGTGGGTGTCCTGCCTGGCTACAAGAAGTGGCCTCTTCATGTTCCATGTGTCATCACTGTTATGCCTCTCAACTAAAGTCACCAGCATTGATTCCTGAAAGCCTCTCCCATCCCAGGTCTCTGGGAGTTCCTAGAGATCCCCACACCCATTCCCCTCTCCCCAGCAGGTTTCCATTCATTCTCCTAGCCCTCTGGCCCTCTCTTCTGGCTCTCCCCACAGCCAATCCTGCCTCCCCCACCCCCCATTCACTTTGCCATTCCTTATCCAACCCAGTTCCCTCACTCCCTCTGTGTGGGTGAGGATTGATATGCAGATCTGAGATTGCAGGTGGAGCTATGGTCACAAGGTCCATGTTTCTTTTAACAAAACATGTCACCATTCAAATGATGCCACGAACACCATATCACTGGGAAATCCTTTGAGGTTCAATTAACAGAATGTATGACACACAGTATTTTGCATTATAAAGATAGTGTTGAAGTAAGGTGTTAAGCACCTTGTAAGTAGGTTACTAGTTAAGACATGCAGTTGAGGCACTTGGGCTTTGCACATTTTTCCTTGCTCACCTTTACCATTTGACTATCACACATTGGGCTTTCCCATTTAATGTGCAGTGTGAGGATCATGTACGCTCATGTGCACATTAAAGAAATGATGAAAGGGGAAGAAATACTAGCTTGTCTGTCTCTGTGATGGCTTTTCTTCACTGTCAACCTGACTGCATCTGGAAAACAGTGGAGCACACCTGTGAGGGGTCTCCACTTAATTTGAAGTTGGAAGTTCAACTTCAGGTCTGGAACTTTGAGGTAGGAAGATACACCTTTAGTCCCAATCATTTGAGCTTGATAGGCTCAGCTCTAATCTAGGCCTTGCCTTCTGCTGAAAGCTCATATGCAGACATGAAAGAAGGAAGCTTTTGTTCTTTGACTGTTCGCTCTCTCTCCTAGCAAGTCCATTCCTTCACTAGGAGGAGAGATTACTTCTTTGGGATTCATTCTATAAGTTCTGCTACTCTAGAGAACCTCATCTAATACAGTATCTAAAGCAAAAGCTTTTAAATCATCGTCATCATCACCATCACCATTATTATTGTGTGTGACATATATGATCACATGTGTTCCATGACATGCTTGTGGAGGTCAGAAGATTATGTTGTAGAGCCAACAATCTGCTCTCACCTTGACATGCATTCCAAGAGTGAAGTTCAAGTGATAGGGCTCTAAGTGCATGGACATTTCACTCTCTAAGCCAGAGGTTCTCCACCTTCCTGATGATGTAACATTTTAACACACTTCCTCATTTTGTGGTGACCCCCAACTATAAAAATTACTTCATGGTTACTTCATAACGATAATTTTGCTGCTGTTATGAATTGCAATGTTTTTGAAGACAATCTTGCTACTGTTACTAATTGTAACATTTTTTGAAGACAGTTATTTGCCACAGAGGTCAGGAGAGGCTGGAGAGTGGCTGCTGTAGGCACTATGAACTCCTTGCTCCCTGTTGTTTCATGATCATGTTTGGTCAGATCTGAGAAATACCGCCATATCTAACTCAAGAGAAGTCCAGAGAAACACAGCCATTGGAATCCTCAAGAAAGGGTTGCTTCATGCCCTACAGCTTCTTTGTGTGTGTGTGTGTGTGTGTTTAGGAGTGTTCTTGATCTTATTACAATTTCTTAAGGCAAAAGCTAATGACTAATGATAATTTGTTACTGACCCTAGGGTTGAGAGTAACACATTTATAATCGATCACCTCTCTCTCTCTCTCTCTCTCCCCCCCCCCCACATGTGCTATTTTACTTCTTTCATAGTTGTTTTTAACTTTTATTTCCCCTTTTATTAAAAATATAATTTTTCTCACTCAATACATTCTGATTATGGTTTCTCCTTCCTCTCCACCTCACAGTTCCTCCCCACCTTCCCTCACATCCAGATCTAAGCATTTCTGTCTCTCATTAGAAAACAAACAGGCCTCTAAGTGAATATAATATAATATAATATAATATAATATAATATAATATAATATAATATGATTAAAAACTAACATTCAGAATAGGACAAACCAAAACAAATGAGCAAACAAAATCCAGAAGGAAAAGAGCCCAAAGAAATTCACAACAAACATATGCATGCAGAGACCTACTCATTCACACAATTGGGAATCCCATAAAACCCATGACAAAATGACAAATTATCATTAGTCATTAGCTTTTGCCTTAAGAAATTGTAATAAGATCAAGAACACTCCTAAAAAGGAATACTTTTCAGTGAAAACTTTGCCTATGTAGGTTTTCTTTATATAATATATACCTACTCTAAATGAACTTAGGTAAATCTCAATGCAGGGTAGTGTGCGGACCAGAGCACATGGCTGAAATGTTGATGCTATTGTTGTTCCTAAAACAGAGCTGAAGGTTTCTGAGCCACTGTCTTATGAGATGAGATGAAGACGTAGGAAATGTGGAATTCTAAGTAGGGTAAAGGTCAGTGTGAACTTGGGCCATGACTTCGAATCTTATCTCAGCAGTTAGGTTGAGTGTGTACCGTGCCTGTGTTTGCCTACCATCAGACTCTCCACTGGTTTGGAAAACCAGCCAACTAGAAACACAGCCGGATGCCTGTGATAACTCTTCCCATAAATATTGTGTCTAGAAATACAACCTCTGGCTGGTGCATATTTGTTGGTGGAATTATCTCATTAAATGTAACTTACTGCCACTCAATTTTAAAGGGAAGCCCGGGAATTCGGTGCTTCCAATTTGGGCTGAAAAGTTACTTTGTCACTATGTATGTTTGATCGTCATGAGAAGACTAATGAAGAAGACACTGGGTTCCCATGCATCAAGTCCTGACATTTACACAGGGACTCACTATTGTCCATGGGAACTAGTGCATTAAATTCCTCCTCACACAAGTGCACCCACTGGTCACAGAGAAAATAGAAAAGCAATGTGCTGTCATTTGGGTTACATTCAATACTTCCTTTACAGTTTCACAGCGGAATTGAGAATGACAAATTCAGAATGAAGGAAGAGGGATAGAGACTCTTCATTCAGCAATCAAAATATCCTAGGTTGAAATTTTCTCCTGGCTATATTATAAAGTATAATAAACCACTATTAGAAAATAAGTAAATAGGTATTTACAAATTTTTCACTTTCTCTAAGCCTGAGATTAAATGATATTAAATGGGGAAAATTGAATGGTAAAATAAAATTGGGGGTTTGAAATAGGAATTCAGAAATGTGAGATGAATAAATGTTATAATTTCATCCATTTAAATTATTAGATATGTAAATAAAGTTCTGATCATGCATATGCATAATTGTAGGTAAGTAATATAAAAATGGCATTTGCATTTTTCTGAGTTTTTCTTTAGAAGTTTCAGGTTTTCTTCTGAATACATTATTGAGTAAAGTTCTTAAGTTCATAAAACATGCACAAAATGATACAACCTAATGTGGAAAAATGCATAGTTCAGAAACAATCCACAAACATAATCCCATTAATGTGTATTATTATATAAAGTCTTAAATATCTAGACATTAGGTCATGCTGACTTTTGAGAGGATGTGCTATCTATAAAACAGTCCAGAGCAAATACATCTGATGGTAATGGAATAGCCATGATAACCCAACTTTAAAACAATGAGCACATGAAAAATGTTAGAGGTTGTTAGTCTGTAACTTAGGTAGAAATGCTTCAATTGCTTTGAAATATTTATAATTTTTTATTGAATGTTTAGAAGGAAAGTGGAATGTCGCAGAAAATATAAGTAGAAGAATGTCATGAGTAAACACTGAATTATTGTTGAATTATTAAAATAATTCGTGCATATTTTTTGCTTCATGTATTCTATCAAATGGCAACACACACAAAAACAAACAGACACACATTCCAAGAAGACCTGTTAACTAAAACCCAAACGGGGTGAACCTGTGAGGGATTTGTCTTCCTTGGATCATTTCAGATCAGAATATTGACACTAAATCTGAGACACTCCTTCTGCTGTCAGCCTATATAAAGAATATAGGGAAAGGAAGGCTTTGCTCTTTGAAATGCTTGCCCTCACACTCAAAGGTAAGTTCATTCTTTAGATGGCATTAGAATCTATTTCTACGGGATAAGAATGCATACTGAAGACCAGTCTTACAGATTGAACAACTACTGGATTCTCAAACTTTCTATCAAGAGAAACTTGAACTACCTGGACCACAGCTAAAAAGTCACTCTAATAAATCCCTTTATGTGTAGATTAATTCAATCAGAAACTTGCTAATACAGAGGACAAGGCACCTCACCCTGATGGTTGGGAAAGCTCATGTTCAGAGATGTATCGGTGTTTTCCCAATGTCCCTAGATTGACAATGAGACAAAACTAGAGCAGGAGACATCTTTCATCATTATTTGAGTAGGATTTGAAAACCAATATGAAATCTAAACATTACTGCTACTATGGTGAACAGAATTATTATCAAATAAACTAGCTTTTCCACCTGTAGATACCTATATATCAAAAAGGATCAGGAACAAATCATTATTTGAACTGGAGATTCCTCCAGACATACCTCTGTACCACATTAAATATAGTCTAGGAACCCAGTAAAAGCAATTTGCTAAAACTCAATTATTTAGATGGATGTGCCCGAACTATAGCATGGCTATATTTTCAACTTAAAGTTAACAATTGGAAATAACAAAGATAAATAAAATCATAATTTATCTTTAAAATAAATGTAACTTCAATAGCTTTATTTCAATATAATGGATGTATGAAAATGTTTATATCAAATGTGTATAATATAATGACTTTAGACATATGTAGTCATGATACCATCATTGAAACCAAGCCAACACTGTGTCATTTAATGTTGGTTTTATTTATGATTTGGAAGCTGAGCATTTATTGTGAACTACAACTTCTTATCAAACAAAAATATGCAACCCCAAGTTGTTACACCCCAGTACTACTTCATTCACTTATGTAATCCAATAGCCATTATCCATTGCGTCATCATTCACCTTCTGATCAAAGATTCTGTCTCCTATGCATCTGTGAGCTTGCTTGTACTGGTAGTGCTTAACTGAAATGCTTGACACACTAATTCTTTCCTATAGAGAATACTATACTCCCTCAAGGAATTCTTTTTTCATGAGCTGTAGAAGTATAACACTCTCTTATATCCTGCCCGAATTTGCAATTTTCAAAGTATATGAATAGCTTTAAAAATGGATTTGTGGAGAAACTAATCTAAAAGGCTAGGACATTTCCAAGGTTACATAAGTCCATAAGCATTCTTTTTGTATTTTATGAGTGATACTTAAATAGTTTTGGTGAGTATTTCAAATAGAAAGCGTCTAGTGAGAGAAACCCTTGGTACTACCTCCATATCATTCATGCTGGTTGTAATTATTCTGACAGGCTGTCAAGATATTACCTTCTTTCCTCTAATACCTCTATGTACCTTATATCTACATGTGTGCAATATACAAATAAATGGTGATACATGCATTAATATGTATGCATAACACACACAGAGTAAATGCTTATATACCCAGAGTTAAAAGTATGTGCATACATACAAAGGTTTTGTGTTGAATTTTTGAAAGTTGAAATGGAATTTTACCATGTTCCCTTAGCCAAGAGCCTTTTTACTCATCATGAAGACTTTCCATGCCAGGCTTCTAGCTCTGTCTTAACTAGTTTTTAGAACTTCCATTGTCAGAAGATGAACACAGGAAGCATCTTCAAATTGATTTTTCTGTAAATTAGATTTCTGAAACTACAATTAAGTTATTCAACTTACCGTGCTATGCTTCAAAATATACGAGGCACTTCATGGCTGAATGTGAATATCCATTTCCTCTGCACTTGGCAGTGTTTATAATTGCCAAACAGAGACTAACAGGCATTTATCCTCATGTCTGACACTAGAACTTTAAAACTAGTAATGAAGTCTACTGACAACTGACATAACAGTAATGAAAACTGTTGTCAAATTAGACAAGGTGTTCGTTATCCATATACAAATTATTTGTTCAATTAAAAAACCCAACTTCAATGGATTAATCAAAATACACTTTATTTTGAACTTGAATTTATTTCCACAGTTAGTTCAGCCAGATGTTGTAATCTTTTCTATGAAATAGCTCATAATGTTATTTAGCTATCTTTTTTTTTATTTCTTCGTAGGTAACATCAATGTTATTGTGCAGTAATAATTTCCTCTTAAAGTTGCAGAGTTTTTTTACTCATAAATTTCAGTTGCCTTTTAACTTTCTGCACCTTATTTAAGTGCCACATTCTTTTTTCACCTACTGAAGATACTTTAAACTTTTCTTGTGGAAAATTTCAAATACATAAAAATAAGATAATACAATGAGTTTTCTTTTAATGTACTTAGTTTGTTCTTTGACATTTTAATATGTCTTCCACATGCACTTTAAAGCTATAATCTCCCACCATCTCCAGTTTAGCTTCCCCAGCCCCATCCTTGCTTAAACTTCTGACCCAGCATATTTTGCTTCTATCTTTACATATCACATATGTAAATGTCTCTACTTACCCTCCTCCAGTGTGGATCTATTTTGATAGTGGTTGCAGGTGCTACAGTAGAGAGAGAACTCTGCAAAATGCTAAGCCTTCATTTTCCAAAGAAGCAGAAGGTTACAGACTGTCGTGGAAGACTGACACCAAGCTAGCTCACTCCAGTTACTTTATTCAAACATTATACAAGGTTAATTGGGGCTGGGAAAGATTCCAGCTACCAAACTTATCTTGCCCTTTGCTGCTCATCATAGCACAGGACCAACACAAAACTCAGTCTCTTTTGACCATGACTAGCCATAATCAAAAGTAAGAACTTCAGGTTTGCCAGGAGAATTTTAGGACCAACTGTAAGCTCTCATATAGCACTAAGTGCAGACATTTCAAACAGACACTTCTTCAAAGTTCAAATAGTCTCATTACGCTTTTTTAGCCTCTTCTGACTGACCAAAACATAGCAAAGGCTTTGTTGAAACATTTAACTCAAAGCCAAAAACACTTTACTACACATTTCACTTAAAGTCAAACTCAAAGGCTTTACTATACATACTCCTACACCTTCCCCCTTTTGTTTTAAGCAGATTTGATAGGCTAACCGTTATTATTGGAGAATTATTCAGTTGTACAGTAAATATGGTCTGTTGTCTATCTAGTTGCCTGACAGGTTTTTTTTCATACATTTCAAAGCCAATAAAGTTATCACCACAAAGAATTATGAAAATCACAAGAGCAAGAAACTTATCAAAATGAGCCAAGGGATAATGAAGTTACAATATCTACAAGATGTTCTATAAAATCCATCCCTGTTATATTAGGGAGCTTCTTTGAAGATGTCCCGGATAACAGGTTCCCAAGAGGTTCACAGGACCCAACAGTGAGGACATTAGCTGAAATACCCAACAAAGGGGAGATAGAACCTGTAGAGACCATATCCAGTGGACAGGCATGGCCCTCAGCTGAGAAATGTGGCCACTCACCCACCTCAAAAATATTAATCCAGAATTCCTCCTGTCAAAGGGAAATGCAGGGATAAAGAATGGAGCAGAGACTGAAGGAAAGGACATCCAGAGACTGTCCCACCTAGGGATTTATCCCACATGCAGACACCAAACCCAGGCACTATTGCTAATGCCAAGAAGCGCTTGCTGACAGGAGCCTGGTACAGCTGTCTCCTGAGAGGCTCTGCCAGAGCCTGACCAATACAGAGGCAGATGCTCACAGCCAACCACTGGACTGAGCACGGAGTCCCCAATGGAGGAGTTAGAGAAAGGACTGAAGGAGCTGAAGGGGTTTGAATACCCATAGGAAGAACAACAATATCAATCAAACAGAACACACACTCCCCAAAGCTCCCAGGGATTAAACCACCAACCAAAGAGTACACATGGAGGAACCCTTGGCTCCAGCTGCATATGTAGTAGAGGATTGTCTTATCTGGCATCACTGGGAGGGGAGGCCCTTGGTCCTGTAGAGGCTCGATGACCCAGTGTAGGGGAATGCCAGGGCACTAAGGCAGGAGTGGGTGGGCGGGTTAGGGAGCAACCTCATAGAGGCAGGGGCGAGAGGGCAGGGAATAGGGGTTTTGTGGATGGGAAACTGGGAAGGGGGAAAATGTTTGAAATGTAAATAAATAAAATAACTAATAAAATAGAAAATGTTTCTATAATTTCTTGCTACAAATCATAAATCATTTGAGAAAATTAGGAGGACCCAACAAATGCATTTTGACTTTTCCCTATGATACTGAATCTTAAAGGCATAATCCAATCACATTTCAATTTTATCTGTACTCTCAATAATTATAATTGATCTCCAATGAGTATTACAGCTTGTCTGAATTCAGTTGTTTCATCAACTATTTCCCTATCTCTCTTACTTTGTTGAGTCCAAAGTGCATAAGAATGCATATGGCAGTCTTTAACAAATTCAGCAGTTTGAACTACTTTATGAAGAACAACTCCAGCTGTGATAACAGTAGTAATTAAAGCGATGGTTCCCGGGGCCATGGCAATTATGTATCCCAGTGTCCATCGAGTTATTCTTAGTGTTCTTTAAGCAAGTTTCCGTACTAGCATTACCACAGGAGAGTCCTGCCATGGCCTCAACAACCTCACTGGTATCCAGCCTGCTGGTCTTGCTCTGATTATATATAAATATTCAAGAGCAACATTTAAATATATACTATCACTAATAGAGGTATGAAGTGTACAGCATGTACAAGTGAAGTTATAATTATTAAGATGCCATTGCCCAGGTCCCTTCAGTGACATATATCAGAGAAAAGATGACATCTTTAACAAATAATGCATAGTTATCAATATTTAGAAGATTTAAAGTAGTTTGTTATCTCTCCACTCTGAACAACAGTACTACAAATGGATTACAAACCTAAACATGAGACCAGAAATTTGGAAACTGATAGAAGAAAAAAAAAACTTCAACACACATGCACCGGTGAGGACTTTCTGAATATGACTCTTACAAGCACAGGAGACAATTGAAAATGGGATCTCAGGAAAGCAAAGTGCTTCTATCCAGCTATGGGAACCATCAGTGGAGTAAAGAAGCAAGCCAGAAATTGGGAGAAAACCTTTGCTGACTGTACACCCAAAAGATACACATCTAGAACAATGAACTCATAAAGCTAAACATTCAAGAAATGGAATAACCTATTCAAAACTGATCCATTCACTGGATTGAGGCTAAATACTATTGCCTTGCTTACTCATTTCTTGTTCTATTTCCCCAAGGCTAGACCCTCAGCTCATGTGATGTAGCCACTCACATTCAAAATGGGTCAGAAATGCCCTAAGTTATTTCTTAGGTGACTCCAAATCCCATTAGGTCAGCAACCAAAATTAGCCTTTACATTAGGTCAGCAACCGAGATCAGCCATCGCAAAGCTAGTCATTTTCAGCTTGATACCCAAACATACTCTTTTAAGTTAAGACATGCCCTTAAAGTCCTATGTTCATTTCACATGCAAAATTTATTGATTCGATCTTGAAAAGTATATAAAATCTTATCCATTCCAAAATTGTTCAGAAATAGACTGTGTGAGTCTATATTGTGATTCAAATAAATCTCCTAATTATGAATCATTGTTTAAAAAAAAGTACTTTTAATTTATAGTGGCACAGAAAAAAACATCCTTTCATTCTCAGCTCTCTGGCCAGTTATGCATCTCTGTTTTGACAGCATCCAATGTAAGGGGGCTGTTTGACCAAGGTTGAAATACCCCAGGTTTATGGGTATAAATACAAATACTTAGAACTCAATTGGATAATATGACCACTGAGCAAAATAACAATTACAAATTCTAGCCTAAGGTATACGGTCTCCATTGTCATGAAATTTTGGTTAGGATTACAGTACCAGGCATAAAATTGTCTTCTGTGAGGCTTACCTCATTTTCCAATCAGAAAGCAACCAGCTATCCATAATATTCACGCTACCATTGCAACACTTGGTACATCTTTTGCCAGGCAGGAAATGATGTATGGGCCAAAGACTGTTACAGGTTTGTGAAATGCTGACTGCTATTTCTAGAAGACACAAGACACTTGTACAAACTCATTCAAAATTCTGGTGTAGAGGGAGAACTTCTCTCCAGACCCCAGGTCTTACTGGAGAGCTATTGCAAGTTACTATCTGCTGGAAAAGAAAGAATTATCCTTTCACTGAGAATATGGTCACTTGTAGATTTCTTATGCAACAGTGGGTGACCTCGATATAATCGAGGTACATACAGACAGCACAAATTTGAGTTGGTGAGTTATCCAAACTGCAAGAGTATATAAAGTTGTCTTGTAGAATAAAAGGGGAAAGCTAGAAATGAAAAATAACAGGACATAAATGAGTTTACACTTTATTACATACATGTATGAAATTCTCAAGGACAAAGAATAACAAAAGAATAATCATTCTTCTTCCAGAATAACAGAAATGAGGCACGTCAAGGAGAACCCACAGAAAGGCAGGGTCAAATTCAAGCAGGGCAATCAACAAGTTCCACAGCTTTGTGTCTCGCACCTGCAAGTCTTGGTTGCATCATCTGAGCGCCAGCATCCTTGTGCAACCTCCCCACACCAGTTCTAACAACAGAACACATAACCTGCCTTGGGCTAGCTTCTCTCTGTGCCCGAATCTTTCTTATCACATCTCATCATCATCCTCGCATTTAAACATCTGGGAATCTCCACTGCAATTTGGACTTTTCATTCACAGCCTCACATAATGGCATTTAACTATTTTTCCTTCCACCCCAGTCATTGTGGTGAATCAAACAGGGCGCATTTGCTAGCTTCGGTATGTTCCTAGAACTTGCTGAGAGTCTCCAGTACTCTGCAACTCTTGCATTTTGCATGCCTGCAAACACAGCACCATGCAAATGATACTGCTGTTAGCTTCACACAGATTCTAGGCATTTGATAAGCGGATCATTATCTTTGGGGTATCTCTGCCATGGCCCTAGGACAGAGTTCAAGGTTGGTTTGCTTGACCACTAAACTCACTGAAACCTACATCTGGTTACTGGACAGAGTTGTCTGAAATTTTAAACTTCTTCTGAATTCATTTACATCTGTCTATATCACAGCCTGCATGCTATGGTGCCATAAAAATGTTCCTACAAAACATTACATTAGAATTAAGTCTCTGAAAAATGTTTAGACATAGATGGAAAGGAACCAGAGTAGCTTCTATAACAGTTCATGATACTGCCCATGTTCCCCTCTGCAACCTCATTATATGAGAGATTCTGCCATCCACATTTCTCAGCCAATTCAGGTATTCAAAAAATCTCACAAAAATCAGCCCATCTGATTTGGCTCACAGCATTCTGGGAATGATTCTCCAGCTTGCAGTTTCAAACCTTCCTACACTCATCTCGCAATCCAGATTCAAAGACTTTTAAAAAACTTGGTCACATTTAACTAATTTTTCCTCATTAGTTAGTTTTTTGCTGCCATGATAAAATAAATGTAAGGAAGAAAGGAAGCGTTAATTTGAACTCACAGTTTAAGAAGAGATCCTCTATCATGCTGGGAAAGGCACTGTGGCAGAAGTTGATTGGTCACTTTGCATCTACCAATAGGAAACAGAGATGGACATTGGTGTTCAGCTCAATTTTTCCATTTTTCATTTTTTATTCGACCTAGGACACAAATCTACAAAAGGTTATAAGCTATATATAGGTTGGGTCTTCATCTCCAATTAAAGCACTCACAAATAAACCCAGCGGTGTGTCCCTTACCTGATTCCAAATCCTATCAAGTTGACAAAACAGATTAACCACCACAAGACATTTTATGCTTTGAATCTGCAATGTTCTCCAGAGGCTCATATTATCTTTGCTTATTAGGCAGAGTGTGAAGCTATACGGAGAGGCCGTGAAACCTTTGGGAGATTGGCCCTACTTAGAAAGCAGGTCATCAGTGTGGGACTTTGAAGGTCACAGACAAGCTTCTGTTTTCTGTCCCTCCCTTTCTGCTACCTGGCTCACTGCAGTGATCAGCCGTAGCCACACTCCTCTACTGATACAGTCGAGGCCCCATTGCTATGGCTTTACCCCTGTAAGGGACTGAAATCTCTCTGAAACCATGAGATTCATTTTCCTCACTTAGGTTACCTCTGTCAGGTGATTTCATCACTGCATTGCAAAAGTAATACAACTCCACAGTCATATGGCACACAGTTTTATATGTTGACAGCAATGTGGAAATGCTGGCCCATTCGCATTGTCTCATTAAAAGAATGCACAGCTTTACAAAGCTGTATTTTGTTTGGTTCAGAATATGCCTCCAAAATTCATGAAAAACCTAATTCCCCAAACTTGCACTGAGTAGCGTTTGGAGCTGAGCTAATTAAAGTGGTTAGAATTTGATGAAGTCGTGAGCGTGCAGCCCCCCACGGGTGCTCTGTCGTGAGCGTGCAGCCCCCCACGGGTGCTCTGTCGTGAGCGTGCAGCCCCCCACGGGTGCTCTGTGGTGAGCGTGCAGCCCCCCACGGGTGCTCTGTGGTGAGCGTGCAGCCCCCCACGGGTGCTCTGTCGTGAGCGTGCAGCCCCCCACGGGTGCTCTGTCGTGAGCGTGCAGCCCCCCACGGGTGCTCTGTGGTGAGCGTGCAGCCCCCCACGGGTGCTCTGTCGTGAGCGTGCAGCCCCCCACGGGTGCTCTGTCGTGAGCGTGCAGCCCCCCACGGGTGCTCTGTCGTGAGCGTGCAGCCCCCCACGGGTGCTCTGTGGTGAGCGTGCAGCCCCCCACGGGTGCTCTGTGGTGAGCGTGCAGCCCCCCACGGGTGCTCTGTCGTGAGCGTGCAGCCCCCCACGGGTGCTCTGTCGTGAGCGTGCAGCCCCCCACGGGTGCTCTGTGGTGAGCGTGCAGCCCCCCACGGGTGCTCTGTGGTGAGCGTGCAGCCCCCCACGGGTGCTCTGTGGTGAGCGTGCAGCCCCCCACGGGTGCTCTGTGGTGAGCGTGCAGCCCCCCACGGGTGCTCTGTCGTGAGCGTGCAGCCCCCCACGGGTGCTCTGTCGTGAGCGTGCAGCCCCCCACGGGTGCTCTGTGGTGAGCGTGCAGCCCCCCACGGGTGCTCTGTGGTGAGCGTGCAGCCCCCCACGGGTGCTCTGTGGTGAGCGTGCAGCCCCCCACGGGTGCTCTGTCGTGAGCGTGCAGCCCCCCCACGGGTGCTCTGTCGTGAGCGTGCAGCCCCCCCACGGGTGCTCTGTCGTGAGCGTGCAGCCCCCCACGGGTGCTCTGTCGGGAGCGTGCAGCCCCCCACGGGTGCTCTGTCTTTTATTTATTATTTTTCATCCGATGCACTGAGCCGCCTCTGCCTTTCTATTGTGGAAAATCATTTGAATTTCTAAATTTGGCTTGATCTCTATGTCACCTCTACAGCAAACTTATTCTGAAAAGAAATGACAGTGGAATTTGAACCGATAGGAATAATTTCTGCCCGAGGTTTACTCAGAGTCAAGTATGTTGCAGGACAGCCTAGAACGATGATTTGAAGTAAAAAATGAAGAGGATAGTCGAGGTTATGTAAAGTAAGTATAAAGGATACAAAGACGGTCAAATGCACTATTTTTTCTCATTGCTTTCCTATTCGATCATGAAGGGAAAATGAGATTTCCTGATGTGTTTGGTGTTCCCTTGCTTTGATAGTCACATGAGCATCATATTTAAAACTCTGAACACCAACACAGAGACTTTTCAGCAGCCAGCTCCCTTTTGCCTATGATACTCTTCTCAGTGCTTGACTCTGTTGACTTTGACGCCTGGGTTTGTATACTGATCTTGCACTCAACTCATAGAAAGAGTGAGCACACAGAAATTTATATAAACCTCATGAGCAGATACTTGTCTTTATAATACTTGATGGTACTCACCTTTTTTCTCCTAGTTAAAATAATAAGTTACTAAAGCTCGATACTGTGTGTCTTGTCTCCTTTTACTTCAATGTAGGTGTGTATCAATGATTTTCCTTTCTTACATGTGGTTAAATATCAAGATCAACTCCCTCTTGCTTCTGTTTTCCATTAGGAATCACAAAACATTATATATATATATAAATGTTTAGAGACATATGCATAAAACATTATATGTAATATATAATACATATGTTATATATACATATTAATATTAGAGATATTTATTATATGGTATATATGTTACCGTATAATAAATATCTCTAATATTATATGTTATATATACATATAAATAATATTATATGTTATACATACATATAAATATTAGAGAGTTTATACATTTACAATGATACAATGATTTTTGACCATAGTCACCCTTGATCCAGTTCTCCCCAGGACACTAGTCTACTCTGGCTTCATGTCCTTGTTTATTGCCATCATCATCATCATCATCATCATCATCATCGTCCTTATCCTCGTCAATTACCCCCATAAGTTCAAAGTGCTGACCATATATCCATGGATGTGGGCCATCCACTGGGGTATGGGAAATTTCTCTATGGCCACATTCCCAAAGAAGAGGGACCTTCTTTCCTCATTATCCATCAGTTGTCAGCATCTCCCCTGTTAGGAGTATGGCCCTGGGAGTCCCTTCTCAGTCCATGCTGGACTGGATTGATCTTGTATGGGTTTTTTGCAGGCAAACAGAACTGCTATGAGTGGTTGGATTCAATGTCCCTATCATTTCCAGAAGAAAGTGTTTTACAGATCTCCTCTTCCTACCAGCCTTACACTCCTTCAGTACCATCTTCCATGAGGTTCCCTGGGCCTAAGATGGGTTAGGCTGATATAAATGACTCATATGGTAGGGAGTTCACGGTGCTTTATCTGCAGTACTTGGACCACTTATGAGTCTTTCATTAACCACTGATCATTACAAAAAGCAGCTTCTCTGACCAAGGCTGACAGTATTATAAATCTATGGGTATGTATCCATAAATGTTATGCTATAGAGATTGATCAGTGGTTAAGGACTCATACTTCTCTTACAGAGAACCACAGTTCAATTCCCATCACCTACATCAGGCAGCTCACAGCTGCCGGTAACACCAGCTCTAGGGATATCTGATACCCATGTCCTCCACAGGCACCTGCACTAACATGCACATAACCACACTTAGACACACACATCACAACAACATTGAGAAATAAATTAATCTTGAAAAAAATGTATAAGGTAATTTGACAACATGACCATTTAGCTTGGCAGAAAGAACAAAGTCCTCTCAGGGGCATATGATCTCCTTAGTGATGGGCATTGACCAGCTTCACAGAACCAAACACAGAATCTATGACTCTCCCCTTTCTCACTCCTTACCTCTTAAATCTCATTGCTTCACTAGACAGTTTTACTACTACTTTCATGAAATCTGAACATCCATGATTTTATGTATTTATGTAAAATAAGATGCACAAAGAACAAAACAACACAGCATTTTGCTTCTAGGAGTAAAAGTTCACATAATATGATTATGTCTAGTATGATCTACTTTTGTTCAAATAACATAATATGATTTACCTCTGGTTGATTAACAATCCATTGTATAAAAACATCATATGTTCTTTATTTATCCCCCTGTTGTTGGACACCAAAGTTAGCTTTATGTCTTAGCTATTGTGAATAGTCATTCATTAAACATTTGATGTACAAGTTTTTCTATTTTTGTTGAATTGGAGTCTTGGATAATTACTCAGGATGGATTCTACAGTATGCTATGCTATGGGTGGATCCTACAGTAGTTAGATGTATTTTCAGGTTTCTGAGAAACCAGTGTTTATTTCCAGAGTGACTTGGTTAGTTTGTCTTCCCATGAGTAGTATGTAGATGTTCATTTATTTCTTCCTCCCCTCCCACATTTGTTGTTATTTCTTTGTTTGTTTTTGATGACTGTCATTACGGCATGTGTAAGAAAACAATCATAATATAATCTTTTGTCTTTCTCTAGATACTAGTATGGTAGTTATCAAACTGGCAGAATCTCGGCTCACCTGGAAGATGGCCTCCGGGTCTGTGGAGATTATTTTAATTACGTTTTATGAGTTGGAAGCGCAATCTCTGTGAGTGGTACTATTCCCTAGAAAGACGTGCCCATGGTATGAGCAGAAGGGGAATCTGGGCAGCAGCCTGCTCTCACTGCTCTGTTTCTTCACTATTTGGTCTAACGTGAGTAGCTTCAAGCTCTAATTACCTTTAATTCCCAACCATAATAGACCAAAGCGTGAAATGGGAGGGAGAATATGTCTCTCTTCCCTTTAGTTGCTTTTGTCAGGATTATTCTTATCACAGAAATAATATGATTAAGATATATATAATGTAGACCATTTCTGTGTCCCTAACAGCCATTGGTACTTTCTTGAAGAACTGTATGTCCATTCCAGTGGAACTTTCGTTAATTGGATTATTTACATTCCTTTTACTTAGGTTTTTTTATTTGAGTTACTTGAATTGTCTAGATACTAACCCTCTGTCAAAGGTACAACTAGAAAATATTTTAATACCATTTTGTAGGCTGTCTCTACACTCAGATAATTTTTTCCTTTACTGTGCTGACTCTTGATAATTTCATGAAATCCCACATGTCAATGGTTGGTATTATTTCTGAGCAACAGAGTTCTCTAAAGAAGGTGCTTGTCTAAGCTGTTATCTGGAAGTAGAGTTTGCTTAACCACAGAAACCATAGAAATCTCAGAACACACTGAAATAAGAAATTAAATTAAATAAGATCTTATGAGTTACATATATTTCTTATGCTTTGTGAATTAAAAGAACTGAATGTTTTTGATATGGGTATACAACCAAAACCAATCTACAGATTCAACACAGTCCCAATAAAAATGCAAATGTTGTTCCTCATGGAAACAGAAAGAAACTCTTTAGCTTCATATACAATACCAAATCTCATAATAACCAAAGGGGACCTAAGAAAAATGACTCTTGCAGTACCACCATACTTAACTTTAAGCAATACTACAGAGACCTAGTAACAAAACCAGGGACAGCTGACTAGAACAGAAAATAGTGATAAGAACCCATGCAATTACAGCCTCATGGTACAGAGCAGCAGCTGCTATGAAATAAGCATCTATTATAAGAGTATTCATACAGACAGAGGATTCATTTTTAATCCCTTACATTTTAGAATTTAATTGTAAGTACACGAATCTGAAAAATGCCAGTTCTATAATATCTTCACAACTATCTAAACACATGTTTACAAAACAAAACAGGAAAACAATGTAATAAAAATGTCATCTTCATGAGGTCAAGAGGATTATTTTGCCTTCCTCTCTAGTCAGAAACTTATTAGCAAAATAATAAAATATTTATTGTTTTAATAAAATAAGAATGTAGGCGAACATTAGCACAGATAATATGAAAGAATTCACCCCAGAATATGTATGGAATAAGCTGGGTTGAATTTGGAAGATCCCGTATAGAATAGATGATAGATAGATAGATAGATAGATAGATAGATAGATAGATAGATAGATAGATAGATAGATAGATAGATAGATACATA